>CM032228.1:75317500-75497500 GCA_019009955.1 Riptortus pedestris
CATGTCTAAAGAATGCGCCAAATCGAATAATTCACCAATATAAACTCGTTTTAGAATATGATTTTCTACATGAAGGCGTCATAAAAATTATGGAAATTCCAAAGTTAGTAGTCCTGGAGAAGTACTGGAAAACGTTACGAGGTTGAATATAGAGCATAGAGAATATTTGGATATAGTGAGTCGCTTGCTTTCTTTCCCAATGAGCGCATGCAAGAAGATGGAGACAATAGTCTTTGAAAGCGCTTAGCGCTGAAATAAAAATTTGTGAAGATTTGGATGTCTTTTTCTCTCTCCAATTAAATATTCTTCACTTCCAACAAACACTGCTGTGGAAAAGTTCAATATAGACTGAAACTGATATAGACTATTGACGATTATAAGAAGGAAGTTTAATTAGATTATTTCTCAATAGTTCCCGATAGGCAATACGTATATGTAGGCTAATACTGTGACGGGAAGTTTAAACAGATGGTGTATACTGAAGCCTTGTATTGAATAACGTACTCATTATCAGTCTAAATATTTCTAAACCAAATCCAGGTAAATCAGTAACAGTTCAGATGGAATATTATAAAACAATAATTGATATATATACTAGCTCAGATACCCAGCCTCGCCCTGGAATTCATTTGAGGCTGAATGGTGATGGTATTTTTTTGGCAAGGCTTTACTTTGCACAATATTTTGACATTTACCCTTCCCAGTGTTTAGGGTTAATACCCGTCGTTTCTGTGGATTTGTAAATAATGAAATTAATTTTTTATGTAAGTCTTCACTGTCCTCCATATTGTCATATTTCCCATTTCCTGTGCATTATGCATAGATTTGAATTATAAAGGACAAAATAATAACATGGATTGGAATTAATTTTTCCAGTTGTGGTACCTGGTAGTTCATATAAAACAAAAGTTACTCTAAATAACAAAGTAAACACTTTTTGTTATGTTCACGTTTGTCGAAAAACAAATAGACAATGAAATATCGCGAATTTTTATTTCAGGCCTCCCTTATAACCCCCACTCCCGTTCGAACCTAAAAATTTTAATATAGCTTATAATCATGGAAGAATTAATGCTAATTGACGTACCGAGTTTTATTAAGTTCGGTTCAATCGTTAGTGCCCAATAAAATTGTTGGTTCCCGCTTTAGTTTTTAGTGTATATCTCGTTTATACTTTGTTATACGACAAAAGTGAATATAACCAAAGTTACTCTAAATAACAAAATAAACAACTTTAGTCACGTGCATATTTGCAGAAAACCAATAGAAAACGAAATACCGCTATTATTAAATTCAGGCCTCCCCTGCAACCCCCACTCCTGTCCGTCTCAGAGAATATTAATATAGCCTAAAGTCTAAGTTGGGTTAGTAGTAATATACATACCAAGTTTCATAATATTTGGTTAAGCCGTTTATGTGTGAAAAGGTAATAAACAAACATACACGAAAGAAACATTATGCTGTTATGGTGTCTATGACATGTGAAACGAAAAAGTATCGTGAAATTTCGAGAAAAAAATCAATGTACAGACAGAGGTTAGAATTTTATATATATATAAGTGTGTGTGTGTGTGTGTGGGTGGGTGTGTGTTCTGACCCCCCCCCCCCATAGAAAATAATCCATTACTGTCAGATCGCGTGACCTGGGAGGCCACTCAATGTCCAAGGTGCGACGTTTACAGCTTTGGAGATTTCTCTTATTGTAGATGGAGTAGTGATTGAGAAGTGGGAAGGAGATCCATCAAGCTGCAGCGACATTTCATTTCTTTGCATCAGGGGTATGTTTTCTATTTAATTTAGAAACTCTTCATTTAGGAAGCAGTTGAAGACTCTACGGTGTAATGTTTTATCTCAAACCTCAAAAGATACCGCACCGCTTTTTTTTTACATGAAAGTATGCAGGTGGAGAAACGTATTCCTTTTGAAATTAGTTTAAAATAAATTACGTAATTAGTTTAAAATAAATTAAATCTAAGAACGTTTTTGTTATGTTGATGATTTTTGAAGTAACCATTTGTTGGATTCAATCAAAAATACTTTTGTGTTATTTCGTCTTAAATACTTTTTTTTTTTTCTTTTTTTCTTTTTTTTTCATAATCCCTTCCTATCCTCGTAGACTTGTTTTAAATATTATTTTGTTAAGTACAATTTTTATGTCGCAGCATTTTGCAATAAAAGGTGCCTTTTCTGAAATAATGATTTGTGCATTTTACGGCTAAAAGGTGCGTCAAACGGGTAAAGGGTTTGGTCTTACTTATTTATTTTGTTACCAAAAAAAATTAATGACAAATATTGCTCTAAATTCCCGCCTTAGTGTTTACCTGCTAAGCTGAACGGGAAATTTGGCAAATTCATGTGGATATTTAGAATCATAAATCAATTTCTAATCAATTTTTGCAATTCAAATTATCATGAGCAATATAAATCATAATGATGCTTAGTACTAATCATTATTATCGTTTAATCATAAAACTTTCGTCCCCCCCCCCTCCCAACCAAGCCAACAACAGCAGTAGCTGTGTAAATAAGTAACTTGTGAATGATCAGAACCGTTGTTAAATATCGTAATTTAAAAGCTGAAGGATTCACATTATTTACCAAAATATTTCAGGACAAAGTAATATCCAATACCCCCTAGATATCATAGGAAATAAGTTAATAAATTCCAAAAATTACAATATATACATATTAATTGATATCCATATTCAACAATTGATTCATTCAAAATTAGTAACACTTAAATATTCTATGGTTGAAATGATTTCTGGAATTCAACTGATTTATTCTATTGCAATGTACACCTGCCTCTGGACCATATTCCTCACGTGGTCAGATGTAAATATTAGATAATCATGTTTTGAAGAATTGTTTGATTTATTTCAATACAATATTTTAGAATTCTAAACATGTCTTTTGTCCACCTAGCTTGTATTAATCGAAACTCTGTTCATCGGTCTATTTTCAGAAGATGCTTAAGAGTGAAGAAATAAAGAAATTAGGAATATAAGACAGTTTACCTTCAAAATAGCGAGTGGGAGAATAAATATTGACGTCGTTTTCTGAGATTAACTTTGTATCGCCCCCCCCCCCCTCAGCCTGAACTCCACCAAAGGAAGCTATGAGAAAAATAAGAGATGTTTTAAAATATGTTAAAGAATTATTTTTTCGAGATGATGAAAAGGTGACAGATCAAAAAAATATCTATAGTGAGGGGACTGCTAAAAAGACTATAAAAAAGATAAAAGTTTTTTTGTTAAATTAGATATAAGATTATTATATCTTATAAGGCATTTATTACACTTTTTTAATTAATTATTAATAAAATAGTATGAGAGAATGTTTTCATTATTTAATTAAAATTGAAAAAATAATTATTATTAATAACATTATTTATAAAAAAAAAAAAAAATTTAATATATATATATATATATATATATATATATATATTTTATAATACATATAATAAAAGGAGGGTATGTTTATTCATATAAAGGAGGGTATGTATATAAAAGGAAGGTATGTATATAAAAGATGGGTATGAATATATAAGAGGTGGGTATGCATATAAAAAGTGGGTATGTATATAAAAAGACGGTATATAAAAAAGGCGGGTATGTATATAAAAGGAGGGTATGTGTATAAAAGATGGGTATGTATATAAAAGGTGGGTATGTATATAAAGGGAGGGTATGTATATAAAAGGAGGGTATGTATAGAAAAGGTGGGTATGTATATAAAAGGAGGGTATGTGTATAAAGTGAGGGTATGTATATAAAAGGTGGGTATGTATATAAAAGGAGGGTATGTATATAAAAGGAGGGTATGTATATAAAAGGAGGGTATGTATATAAAAGGAGGGTATGTGTATAAAAGATGGGTATGTATATAAAAGGAGGGTATTCATAGAAAAGGTGGGTATGTATATAAAGTGAGGGTATGTATATAAAAGGTGGGTATGTATATAAAAGGAGGGTATGTATATAAAAGGGGGGTATGTATATAAAAGGTGGGTATGTATATAAAAGGAGGGTATGTATATAAAAGGAGGGTATGTATATAAAAGGTGGGTATGTATATAAAAGGAGGGTATGTATATAAAAGGAGGGTATGTATATAAAAGGAGGGTATGTATATAAAAGGAGGGTATGTATATAAAAGGAGGGTATGTATATAAAAGGAGGGTATGTATATAAAAGGAGGGTATGTATATAAAAGGAGGGTATGTATATAAAAGGTGGGTATGTATATAAAAGGAGGGTATGTATATAAAAGGAGGGTATGTATATAAAAGATGGGTATGTATATAAAAGGAGGGTATGTATATAAAAGGAGGGTATGCGTATAAAAGGAGTAATTTTATATCGACGGATTAACCAAATATGCCAAACTAAAGCCGCCTCAGGGTATAGTTTTTGAGGGATTCGTGCCTTTGATTTTCATATTAATCTGTTACAGAAACCTGATCCAATAAAAACTAATGAGATTCCTAGTTTAGGTTTTCCTATTAAAGGAGCGTTATCCGACAGCAGACTTATAGGACGTGACTCTGTCAGAATGAATGCAGGCAAACCGTCGTCAGCTGTTGTTGATAATAATCCTTCCACAGGTGGGTAACAATTTTCAAGACTGATTTATAGCCGATGAGGTGGTAAATAAATAGAACTAGCAGATGTATGTTTGATGATTCATCCAAAAAAAAAAATAAGGTGTCCATCTGGCAAGAGTATGTGGAGTAGATACAAATAGCCATGACAAGGTGATTTATATGGAGATTTTGTGAGATATTTTCGTTTTCATGTGAAAATAGAATTAAAAAAAGAATATAATGTTAATAATTAGATAAAACATAATGACAGTTTCAAGTATGAACGAGTATTTCAACGTCATCATTATAGCGAAAGATATTATTCCGGGGTATGAGGATTCCAGATGTCTTTATCTTCTGCAAATGACTTTTATAAAAACAAATATTACTGTGAAATACCAAAATGAGGTTTTTAATGGGAATTAGAAGATATCCATTGCTTTTGAGTCTGGAGCCTCTAGTGGGATGTGGAACGTGAACACTGTAAGACAGCGGTGCTCAAACGTTTTTGGCGACGGAACCCTTTGGGAAAGTAAAATACTTGACGATACCCTAGAATATAACAAAAATGTCTTTATGTGCATTCTTTATCAATAATCATAATTCTAGTACAATGTAACAGTTAATTATTACATAACAAATATAATAATAGAAGAGATAAAAAAAAGGGGGGAAAATCTAAGGGGGGGGGGGGTATGAATAACATGTTTGATTGAAGAGAGTCGAAGTCTCATATCAGGTTCGGCGTCCGGTCTATTGCGGAATTTTGTTTTCGTGGCTGCATACGTTGAGAATCACAACTCTCTTTCGCACAATTATGTTATTGGAAAAGGGAGATGAAAATCAGCAAGCATTGGATATTCATCATGAATTCAGCGCCAAAAATCATTTAGAGGCCTCGTTTTGAACAGTGAGCCCTTACTTGTGTCTGATGCCATTTCGCCATGTCTGATGCCATCTAGTTGGGCATACTTTCGTGCTTTTGCAAGTTGAGTAAAGGGGGATTTTGAATTCATGAATTCATTTTGGATACGACGCTTCAAAGAGTCGCCCATGCGCACGTATCGTGGACAGTCGACCAGAGAGACAGAGAAAGAACGAATCCGCGAAACTCTTTGAGTATGGTTGCTATAAGACATAAATATACAGTTTTCATCGGTTGTATAGCCTTAAATTTAAAAAATAATGACAATGTTTTGCACATTTTATGGTTCTTATTGGGGGTGTTTTGTCCATTTATATATTTCCCCCTAAACTATGTGATGACGGGTATTCACTTCGGACGTCCTTTTTCATGATAAGAGAGGAAACACCATCGAATAAATCCACTTGTCCAATAAAAATAGTCAGAAACATTTGTAACATCATTTGGCATAACGTTAAGGGCAACAAATTTAAAATAGTTAGACACCACATTACCTTGGTGCTCAAGAATACACGGGAAGACTCTCCAAAATATAGGAAAGTGACCATAGATATTAAACATATTTAGTGGCTCCATTATACTAGAATTTCTGTAATGAACAGAAAATCTCCATTGACTTAGCAAATGCGGTTAGTAACAATAATGTAAAAATTATTGATAAAATAATATTATTCTTACAAGAAACCAAATTAGCCAAAAGTGCTATTTTAATTAATTATATGAGATTATAATATCAACTGTAATACTATAATTGTGGGTTTTCCGCAATTCAGTCATGATATTCCATAGGCAACTTACTAAAGCGGTCTTAATCTAACAAACTTGATCATTCACACAACTCCAAGGCAGCCAACTGCTCTGTCTCTAGCAATACTAATTGTTTTGATACCCAAAAATATGGGATCTTCAAATATATATGTATTTATGGAAGAACAAAGGATATGGTAAACGCAAAGTACAATCAATATGTATCGTTTATCTTCCAGAAAATCCATACTTTTATCCAGCCCCGTACAATCGTATATATAATTGAGAGGGATTGATTCAATTCTTCCAACATAGCCAATAAGAAAAGGAATCCGTGGGTATTGTGGCAGGAGATTGCCTTTCTATAGATATGTGGTATCATAATAATCTACCTAATCTATATATATATAAAATTGTAACCTCTGTCTGTACATTGATTTTTTTTCGCGAAATTTTAAGATAACTTTTCGTTTCACATGTCATAGACACCATAACTGCATTTTGTTTCTTTCGTGTATGTTTGTTTGTTTATTTGTTTGTTTGTTTGTTACCTTTTCACGCATAAACGGCTGAACCGAATTTGTTGAAACTTGGTATGTATATTACTACTAACCCAACTTAGATTTTAGGCTACATTAATATCCTCTGAGACGAACAGGAGTGGGGGTAATGAGGGAAGCCAGAAACTAAAAATAACGATATTTCGTTTCCTATTGGTTTTTCGGTAAATATGAATATAACAAAAGTTGTTTATTTTGTTATTTAGAGTAACTTTAGTTATATACACATTTTTCGTAAAGCGAACTATAAACGAGATATGCGCTAAAACCTATAGCGGAAGTGAACAATTTTATTTGGGACCAAAGAGCCAACCGAAATAAATAAAACTCGGTATATGTATTAGCACTTACGCTTTCATTATAACAAGCCATACCAACATTTCTAGGGACGGGCAGGAGTGGGGGTTGTAAGAGAGGCCTGAATTTAAAAATAGCGGTATTTCGTTATCTATTCGTTTTTCGGCAAATATGAACATAACAAAAGTTGTTTATTGTGTTATTTAGAGTAACTTTTGTTATATACACTTTTTTCGTAAAGCGAATTATAAACGAGATATACGCTAAAACCTATAGCGGAAGTGAACAATTTTATTTGGGACAAAAGAGCCAACCGAAATAAATAAAACTCGGTATGCGTATTAGCACTAACGTTTTCATTATAATAAGCCATACCAACATTTCTAGCGACGAGCAGGAGGGGGGGTTATAAGGGAGGCCTGAATTTAAAAATAGTGATATTTCGTTTCTTATTGGGGTTTCGGCAAATATGCACATAACAAAAGTTGTTTATTTTGTTATTTAGAGAAATTTGCTCAACAATTCATTTCAATATAAACTACCAGGTACAGCACCTGGAAAAATCAATTCAAATGTATGTTAATATTTTGTCCTTAATAATTCAAAACTATACATAATACACAGGAAACGGGAAATATGACAATATGGAGGACAGTGAAGTCTTACATAAAAAATTAATTTTACTAATAACAAATCCACAGAAATGACGGGTATTAACCCGTATAACACTGGGACGGGTAAATGTCAAAATATTGTGTAAAGTAAAGCCTTGCCAAAAAAATATCATCACCATTCAGAGTCTAATGAATTCCCGAGCGAAGCCGGGTATCTGAGCTAGTAGCTGTATATAATTATTATGCTGCAACTCGAAGACACAGGCCGGATGTTTGACTGGGAGTTCCTAATTGGATGGATAAACAGCACCACCACTTCCAATAATGTGTACTCAAGTAATATTTGCTCTAATGGTTTAGTTAGTATTAAGAAATAATTGTGGTCTTTCTTATCAAACTCCTATTAACAGATACCTCTGTAAATTTGTTAGCCTGGTTTTTTCATAAATAAATATTAAGAGTTTATTATCAAAAAATCACCTCAATAAATTCACTTCACAGATTACATGGCGGAAAGAAAAAATGAATAAAAATCTAAATTATTTATTCAATCATTTTACTTCCCGACATGTTTCACATCCGATTGACGTTTCATCAGGAGCAAATGCAACAAGTGGTAAAACTTGGCAACATTTTAGCAGATTTCCTTAAGGGAAATCAGCTATTGAGGTTGTACTCATGACGGAATTTTCGAAATTGTTCTTCAAATGTCCATCGATTCTACCTAGTAGATGAAGAAAATGAGGTCCGTTCAAAACTGTATATATATATATATATATATATATATATATATATATATATATATATATATATATACATATATATATTTGTCTGTTACCGCTCTAGCGGTCGCAATTTTTGTTTGATCGTTACAAAACTCGATATTTAGTCGTTTTATGTAAAAGGAAAAATCAAGTTCGTTAATGGCTGAAATCGGACCAATGGGAGGGGGGAGTTTAAAGGGGAGGATTTTCTAAAATTCGAAATATTTCCGTTACTATACGTCGGATCGAAAAATTGTATAATATCAATCTTATTGCAAATTAAATTTACTATAAATATTGTTATATACATTTATTCTATATCTTGAATATTAACCGAGATATTTGCATTTTTACGAAATCGGGGCAGATAATGGATGAGAGTAAAACTTCACGTGGGAAATCTGCTTAGTTTACGCAGCCCCTGCGTGACGGGCTTTTGTGGTATGGCCTTCCACTCGCTAAGTCAGGCATAGACTAATTGAAAACAATATGACGGTTCATGTCATTTGATTAGAATCAGTTAGTGTGTTTTTTATCTTATGTTCGATTGTTCTCCTGATGAGGTGACAATTCGACAAAAACCAGTTCGGCAATAAAATGACTGTATAAATCATTTGGGATTTCACTGATCTTGAGTTTCCATCATATAATCTGTAAAGAAATATTATTAATTACCGATTAGTCTATTTCTTGGGGTTTATATATAAAAAAAAAAAAAATATTATTTTTAAAATTGAGTCTTACTTTTTGAATTGAATGACCATCAGGATAATATTCCATAATGGCACGTTGATTTGACCGTTTCCTACGTGAAACAATTACGATAGGTCTCCAAAGTCTACAGTACCTATCTTTCTATATGCATGTATGTATATATATATATGTGTGTGTGTGTGTGTGTGTGTGTGTGTGTGTGTGTGTGTGTGTGTGTGTGAGGAACCTATGAGAACCAATTTTATTGAAAATTTGTTTTATATTCTTTTTCTCCGATTATTATAACACCGATATTATCCGAGATTTTTGTATTTTTGAGCATTTGCCCTTTAGTAATTCGCACTCCTACTCATTTATAAACCGGATTAAGGCAATGTATCATGAAGAATCTGGTGCATATGCAAAAAACGTCCGTCACGCAGGGGCTGGGTAAACTAAGCAGATTTCTCATGTGAAGTTTTACAATAGAGAATTCTCCATACTGGTAACACAACACCACGGTGATTAAATACAAACGGTAATGAGAAATCTTTCAGTTAATTAAAATAAATTCCCAACTGAAACGGCTTCTGAATTGTAAGAATAATTTATATTTTAATATCTCAAATTTTAGTAGTCCAAGAACTAAAGAAGGGGGGGGTGGCGGATTAACAGATCGTATTTGCATAAATCTCACAAAGTAACGAAGGTAAGGTAAGGCTAGGAACGACAGGTAAGGTTAGAAGTAGCCTCCCACCTGAGCCGAGAAGTTACGAAAATGGCCGGCCTAATCCGAACTATACCCGACCACAGACTTCATAAAAATGCAAATATCTCGGTTAATATTCAAGATAGAGAATAAATGTATATAACAATATTTATAGTAAATGTAATTTGCAATAAGATGTAATTGGTTCTATACGATTTTTCGATCCGATGCATAATAACGGAGATATTTTGAATTTTCGAAAATCCCCACCTCTAAACCCCCCCTCCCTCTAGTCCGATTTCAGCCATTAACGAACTTGATCTGTCTTTTTACATAAAACGGTTAAATATCGAGTTTCGTAACGATCAAACCAAAATTGCGACCGCTAGAGCGTTAACAGACAAATATATATATATATATATATATATATATATATATATATATATATATATATATATATATATAATTTTGAACGGACCTCATTTTCGTCATCTCCTGGGTAGGATCGATGAACATTTGAAGAAATTTTTTTAATTGTCTATAGAACTGCAAAAAGCACCTGGGTCATTGTTTTGGCAATAGGTTAGGACGTTTTTCGTCATCTCCTGGGTAGGATCGTAGGCAATTGAAGAAATTTTTCGAAAATCGCGTTATGAGTACGACCTCAATAGCTGATTTCTCTGCTAATAACTCAGTTCTTCAATCAGTTGATTCGAATCGTAACGTGTTACATAACCTTTTTGTTGCTTACTTTAATTTTTTACAATTGTTGCCACATATATTTCCAGTAACTTGGATATATTTGCCAACGTAACTCGAACTTATTGGAATTTATTTTGCTTTTCAGTTTTTTTGTAAATTTATACTTCTGCTATTTGATTTTCAATTGGAGTACCTTAGTCATTAAAAATCGAATAGAGCTTAATTAAGTTCGAAGGAGTGAAACATGTAGAGATGATTAACAAATGAGTTGAAGAAAAGAAGTTGGTGTTTATCTGCACAATGTACTTCTGCCAATATATTCATATTTGAATGGGGCAAAGTCACAACACTAATACAACTTTTAGAACAGTTTTCCGGGTTACCAGGACTATAGAAATTTAATAATCCAAGGTACATTGGCTGGTGTTATTTATTTTTTAACATTTTCATTTATGTAGGGGTTATTCATAAAGAAAATAAAATGTCAATGATTTATTTGGGTCGACCAGCTCAGCAGACGCGGGGATTAATAGTTACGTATAAAAAAGGCTATTGAAATGTATAGACTATTATTTTTTAGAGTATTTCTTTAAGATAACATTTATTTCCACTTGACGGGGGCTCAGGTTGGCCGTGCGAGTTAAGGCGTTGGTCTAAACTTAAGAGTGGTAGGTTCGATTCCCGCCCGGGGCAGCAGAAATTTATTTAGTGACGTACTCATTAAATAAACTCCTTGGGCTCACCCTGTTTAGAAAAGGCTGGTAACCTGTATTATATACAGGTTCCCAGCCTTTATATACCCGTCTCGATTAGCCACAGTAGCATAAAGTGGACGTAAATATTAATAAACAAAACATTTCCACTTGACGTGGCTAAAGATTATCGAGACGGCTTATCTACAGGTTTCTACTATTTTGTGACTAGGCTGGGGGAGAAAGTTTATTTAGTTATTTAGGACCTCCACAAAATAAATGTCCATGCTCTTTTACGAATCGAACCCACAGCAGAAAGTATTTGCATTTTTATTGACCCAAATACAAAGGTATTTAAGCTATCTGCTACTTAGATTTAATAAAATAAAAATGTGATGTGGACATTATTTTTCAATCTCTATAGTAAAGTTATGAACCCATTTGCATCAGCTTACAGATAGTTTACAGACTGCATGATGGTTTTAAAAATACCGTATGAAATGGGTCACATCAATTTGTAATCTGGAGGAGAGCCGCGCGAAGAGAATTAAAAGGCGGGAGTTGGAGCAAATAGAGAGAATTGCGTTCTTAGGTCCGTCCGTCCTTGAAGCACACAGGTGTGTTCTGCTACTGTTCCAAGCAGCCATTAAGATAGGGCAATTTAACTTTTAAATCATTTCTAAGAAGGAAAATTATCTCACTCCCTGTAATCATGTGATTCTTTATCGTGCTTTCCTGCAACATCATCCAGAAATGAGGAAAAGCTGCACTGTAGACCTCTCCACTAATCAGATAGCAAAGGCAATGCTCAAACATATCTCCAAAAATTAAAGTGTATCTTTTAGTCTTAAAAACTATTTCAAAGAGGATGCTGGTAATTTGAATCTTTTGATTAGCAGTTTAAAACCACTGATGGTGAGAGTAAAATTCTGATTAGCTCGTTGAACAAAATAAATCACAAACTTTACTACAGATCTTTATATTCGTCTATAAATATAACAGAATGACCACATTGGATGAGTTGTCCAAAAGAACAGCTTGTATATGGAAATAGTTCTGTTGACAACAGGACATAATTATAGGTGTCATTTATAGTGGACATTGCAAGGAAACAACTGGACACTGGTCGCTGAGATACAAATCACTCAGTTGGCACTGCACATTATCAATCCGTCTCTTTGGCCTAGGAAAGTGTTTGTTACGGTTCCCAGAACATCCATATTTCTACTATCCTATATAAAAGTTTCCTTTATTAGCCATAAGTGCCAGATTATTAATCTATTAGATTAATAAAGATGAATAAATTAATGGCACAGTAACAGAGTAACGTGTACCTCGTCAATTAAAATAGTAAAGAACAGAGAAACCCACATTTTTTTAATGTGTTTTAATAATTTAATTTTCTCTGTTTTAACAGTGTTTATTTAATTAGTTCTTATTTTAGTTTCCAATAGTGATATCACCCAGCAGCAACTATAAATTTATATTTACTATACTCAATCAGAGTTTGGAGTTTTTTTTTACCATTTTGTGGTACCATTGGAGTATTTTTTACCATTTGGTTTGTGTGATGAAGGGTGTAAATCGCTATAAATTGTGTAACACCAAAGAAACAAATAAATAAATAAATTAGTGTTTATCCCTTAGGAATAATCCAAGAGAAAAAAAATGGGGGGATTTGGGCTTCCTAACATAAAAATAAAAAAAAAAAATGAAACGCTCTCTGTATTTTTGATTCCGCTACTTCTTTATTCGAGTAGCTAATCAAGCACCGGGTAACTGATGGCACTTAGATCTGGGCTTAACAACATGACCACAGATTCCTGTAAAAATAAAGTCTTTTATGTCGCCCTAATTTGCTGAAATTTATTTAATAAGGTTTACCATCGCAGCCTCGAACTCTGTTTTTCGTCCGACCTCGAAATCCAGTAAACGGTCTACCAATCTAAATTGAATATTAAGTACACAAATCCATGAAAATACCACTGGACCCCATTTTAATTAATTGAAATTTAATTTTAATCTAATTTTACATAAAACGATTAAATATGAAGTTTGGTAACGATCAAACAAAAATCGCGACCGCTAGAGCGTTAACAGACATATATATATATATATATATATATATATATATATATATATATATATATATATATATATATATTATTTTGAACGGAGCTCATTTTCGTCATCTCCTGGGTAGGATCGATGGGCATTTGATGAAATTTGTCAAAACTCGCGTCATAAGTACGACCTCAATAGCTGATTTCCCTTAAGGGAAATCTGCTAAAACAGGATTAGCCCTACAGGAGGCCGCTCTCTCATACAACCACTGCCTTTACAATTTCACTATACACCTCTGTCATATCATCTCGCTTTACTACTACTACCAATCTTCAAACACAATAACTAGTCTACGTATTTCTAATGAATAATACATATCACTGTTAAATACTTTATTAACTTACAGTTTGTGCAACAGGGGCTATGATTGGGTGGGACGTGGATAACTGCAGGTTATCACCACAATTTTCTTGCTTGAGTCTTTCAGTGCGCCAAAACAAACTCATATTGCCCACACTCGAAACGAAACCTTTCAAAATCACGATTGAAACTGATTAATAACAACAGTAGACTGAGTTTTAAAGCTACGAGTGTAATACACAGTAGTTTATTGTTTTGGAGAAACAACTATATGAAGTTTGGTGACCATGGGTGTGTCCGGCGTTATTGTGGAGGTCAAAAAGCAGTACAGCAAATATGTTCTTTCCTTTGCATGGGAGCGAAATACTTTTCTTAAACAATTTTTTTAATAATAATAAAGTAAAGGGATACATACGTTCTAAGCAAACTTTGTGTGTCTGAAAAAGGGTGTCATTTATTTGAAAAAAGGGGCATCATTTATTTGTTTTACTTTCATTCACCCTTATATTTTGCACATCCATACGCTCTAGACTTTAGTATCTAGAGACATAAATGAAAAGTTCTTTCGGTGTAGATATTTCCGTATGCGTCCTTCCATTATAGCCAATTCCCTGTAAGGAAAATCCCAAAAGAACGGGCCCTCGAATTATTTTTGCCATTATCACATTTTCCCTTAATGACAAAAAGCTATTGAGGTTGTACTCCTGACGCAACTTTTGAAACTTTTCTTTAAAGGTCCATCAACCGTACCTAGTAGATGGTGAGAATTTCGTCATAGCACTTATGCTACTACACTCTTGCACACCCACAGCACCACATTTGCAATCCAAATTTTAGTATGATTGCTACCAAACTCATTATTTCAACGATTAATGTAAAAATATCAACTTCCGTCTTTGAACGATAGCTTGATTGCCCTACCGGATTATATAGGGTAGCTTAAGCCTTGGGGAAGCGGTAAATTGTAAAATCGTTAATGTTTCTAAATAATTAATTAAACCTTAACTGATAAATTGAAAAATTTTATAAAAACAAATTTGTAGTCAATAATATGCGTTACATTTGTACTCTTCTTACTTACCCTCAAGCAGGAATAATAAGTTCAGTTATTTTCTAAGAAGAGGGAATTTTTGTAATAAGAGATTTTTAAGGTTCTCTTTTTTACTAGACATATTTTAAAATATGACCAACATATTTGGCCTTTTTATTTGGATTTTTGGTTTGATTTTCACTGATGATGTAGTCTCCGGATAGATTTTACTTTACTTAAAGTGATGAACTAATATTTTCATGCGGTAAAATAGGACTA
Organism: Riptortus pedestris; assembly: GCA_019009955.1. NCBI lineage: Eukaryota > Metazoa > Arthropoda > Insecta > Hemiptera > Alydidae > Riptortus > Riptortus pedestris. The sequence continues at coordinate 75,332,522 of CM032228.1, forward strand.
AAATAAACATTCTAAATGTTTTAAAGGGTTCAGGCTAGTCACGTGGAGCTTAAATAAAACATGGGATCATGTACATGGGATCATGTACATGGGAACCAAACTTTTGACAGCGAGAAGTTTTTTCAGTTATGGTACTTGGAAAGTTTGTTACTTTGAGATATGACTTGGAAGTCGATAAAAAAGCCAGAAGGTCCAATGAGGTCCCTTCTACATTCAGTAGAAAACGCCTGTCTGTGCCTAATAGGAAGTTCCAAATAATTCTGCAGTGGTAAAGGAGCAAATTTAAAAAAAAAAAAAAAAAAAAAAAAACAGTTATCAGAGCAATAGTTAGGTTTGCCGTTAAACATGAGCCCTCGCTAGGGAAGCCACTCTGTCCTGGTCAAGATGAGATCATAGAAATGTATTTGGAGTCCTACAAGAGCAGCATAGCTGATTATAGGATGTAAATACAAAATCAAAGATCTGTGGTTGGATCTTTTTGAAAGAATGGACCTGAATAACCGTAAAAAAAAAAATAATATTCTCCATGACTACTTCAACTTGAACGTCTCTGAAACCCAATACTAAGACAATTAATTTAAATTTATAAACTGTTGACTGAGAATTGCCAAGGGGAAAATAAAGCAAGTTGAGAAAGATATTTGTGCAGTTGGCAGTCTATAAAAGCAAACAATTCGCATTATCAAGACATATAACAAAAAATTATCTTGGTGATAAGCACTATCTAATTGTAATCTTAGTATTATCGAATGGTGTCATTTTAATAGCTAGTTTCTATGCTCCACTGAAAAACCTTGATCTTCCACCCAAGAGATTAGCAACAGTTATTATGTTCTTCCACGATTGTTTCTGCTTTATTTTTAATTATATCTCTATTCTTAGACATTAGTAATACCGTTTGTACGTTTCATTTTCGTGATAAGGAAAAAAAGAAAAAAAAAAAAAACTTAGAGGAACCCCATTCAGTTTGTCCCCAGATTTTCCAATGGATATAAGAGAAAAAAGGAAGAAACTGCTACCTTTCTTACATAGAGCAAGGAGTGTAAATTTAAAAGCACGCCTAATAAATGAGAAAATATTATTGAAGGCAAAATATATTCCTTAGAGGAATTATCTAATAAAAAGCAGGAAGAATCGAAAATTGAGGTGACTAAAATTGATATTCCGGATTCAGGGGCTTCCATATCTAGCAGTATAGATGGCAAACTTGATAATTAGTTAACACGATAGAAACCGAACAAGCAGATGAAGAAAAGAAAAGCAAATCATTCTCCTGCATAGCAACAAAAGAAGTCTAAAGCTCCACTGGCAAAAGGATTCTGGAATGTTAATGGTATAAAATCATTATTGGACTTTGGAAAAGATATTATTTTGATTCTTCAAAATTTAGACATAATATGTTACATACTGAAACATGGATAACATCGTCTTCAAAATATAAAATAAATTCCCTGGCAAAATATGACATGGTATATGTAGATGCAATAAAAATTCGTTCAGTTGGTCGACCAAGTGGAGGCCTAATAATCTTCACTGAAAAAGAAAAAATCACTGTCGTTGAAACCCTCATTAGAGAGAATTGGTTATTATGTATCCGTTTAAAATATGAAAATGAATATTTTATCGTAGCTGTAATATATTGAAGACCTGGAAAAGAATATGACAAATATATTGAATTCATCTCCGATATACTCTATGATATTTACCAAAAGTATAACAACCTAAAAATAGTTTTTGGAGGTGACTGGAATGCGAGATTTGGATCCCTAAACATATTAGATGATGATATTTTTGATTACACCAATCTCACCAACCATAGAGAAACCCTAGATCCTGAAATAAATAAAAGAGGGGAATTGCTAGTTGAAGTAATGGGAGTGCTTTGGTATGATTACTAGCAGTGGATGAACTATTAGTGATTTCCCAGCAAAATTTGCTTTTTGTGGAGAAAACGGGTTTAGTATTTGCGATTCTGTGTGGCTATCGACTACTACCGATAGCGTTTATGATTACGAGGTATAACCAACTCTAGCATATTCCGACCAAAATTTAAGTATTATATCTCTCTTGGAAAACGCTCTTATAAACTACACTTAGGAAGGAAATTAACCATAAACCGCAATATTGAGAACCTTGAAATGTTCAAAATAATCTTACATACTTTAGACATCACTTTCAATTACAACGTAGGCCTCAGTACGCTAACTGAAGATTTTATTAATAGGGCCACTGATCTAATGAAGGTAGCTTCCATAATTATAGTTAGCTCATCAAAACACATTCCAAACAAACCTTGGTTTGACCAAAAATGTATTCGAGCAAAAAAAGAACTTACCTCTGCATACAAGAAATGTTGTAAAGCTTCATCAATTTAATTTAATTTCCTGCATTCCAAGAAATGTTATAAATCATTAATTAAAAAAACTAAGGAGCAGTACTTTACAAAATCAAGAGTTAGATTAAGCAAGACAAAGAATTCTGCGGAATTTTAGCCAGCTTTAAAAAAAAAAAAAATAAACCATTCCCAGAAAATGAAATAAACGTTACACAGTAGGAGAATTTCTATAAAAGACCTTTATCTCAAAAAATTATTGATGACACAATTTATTTTCATTATTATGACCCAGAACTAGATGGAGAAATTACTCTCGAAGAAACAATAGAAAGTCTAAAACGCGCAAAAAACAATAAATCTCCGGGATTAGATTTTATTCCCACGAATTTTATAAATTAATGAATGAAAGTTGGACTAATCACCTTGTACACATCTTCAATAAAGTTTGGAGTAAAGAAACGATACCATCATCTTGGACGAAAATAAGAATGAGGCTCATCCATAAGAAAGGAGATAAAAAAGACCCAAACAATTGCATCGCCATTCTCAACTCAATTCTAAACCTTTTCACTTCCATCCTTAGTCGAAGATTGCTCACATGGGTTGAAGAGAGGAAAATTATCCCGGACGAACAAATGGGTCATTATGGGAAAAACTATATAGGCTAGGAATTGGAGGAAACATTCTGAGAGTGATAAAATGTCTGTATGACCAAGCATCGTTTATTATTGAAGAAGAAAATGAGTACTCACATGACATTGAAATATCTGAAGGTGTTCTACAAGGCGAAAACTTAAGCCCTCTTCTATTCTCGCTATATATATCAGATATTGTCCATTTTTCGAAGAGAATGGGGCAGAGGGTTACAGATTAGTACAAGAAAAGATTTAATTTTATTGATGTATGCTGTTGACCTAGTTTTACTCTCTATATCATGGCCTGATACGCACCGTAAATTAAACATATGAAAGAAATACTGTGACGCAATGTTACTCTCAGTGAACACTCAGAAAACAATGAAATTACCATTTCACAAAGGAGGCCGACTTGGGAAAAGTAAAACCATCTTTTATAATAATAACCCAATCCAGCTTACAAATTCATTTACATATCTGGGGATACCTTTCACACCCACAGGAAAATTCTGTCAAGCCAGTACTCACTTCTTGGCAAAAGGTTGCTCTGCCAATGCTGCCATCTTACGCATACTTAATAAAAGCAAAGCTGAAACTTGGGTAACCAAATGTATGCTGTTCTATGCACTTAGTGAAAGTGTACTCCTGTATGTATCAGAAATATGGGGCCCTGGTTATTCGGATGTGATTGAGAAAGCTCAATTAAACTTCTTTAAATGACTTATGTGTCTTCCTAAAAACACTCCTACTGCTTACATTAGAATAGAATTTAACCGTACACACACCCGACTTAAAACTTTCAAGAGGAAGTTGAATTGATGGAACGCTCTACAAAAGAAGTAGGCAGGTTATCTATCAAGACTGTGTTACATGCGCATAAATGAATGCCAATTATTCAATGCCATTTAATTGGGTGAATGAACTGGAAAGGTATCTTGGGTGCATAGGAGGGAGCTTGGCAGAATTGGAAAGGGCGAAAAATATTAATGGAAAAATAAATACTTATTTAGAGGCTCTCGAGAACCATTTAATCTCGTTAGATATTGAAATAGTTTTAAATAGCACATATAACCAGTACTTTAGAAGACTTACCTCTCTTGGCAGAGGCGAGGAGTCCCTGTACCAAAATGTGCCATTTTTTAAGACCAAAGTTATATCTCAAATCCACTTATTAGGTACAAAAAATCAAAGATTGATAGTTGGCAGGACAATTAACATATTCAATCCAGAAAAGAAGAAGAAGGATACACCAAGTTTGATAGCTAATCAACTATAATATTTGGTTGAGTAGCTTGTTCTATCTTCTATTTTTACGTCAATTTACGTAATTCTGGTGCTTTGATTTCTCTTATTGTCACTAAACACGTGGCCCCTTAACTCAGTACCATAGTGACAAAAGGTATTTCAAATTAATCGCCATAAGATTATCATTTACGACAGATTTCATCCTAAAAAGCAATAAGATACGGCGTTAAAGTATTAATATATTAATGTTATTATTTATTATTAAATAATCAAACTTTTTAACCAGAAGAACATTTCAAGTTAAAATATGAAATTTAGTTTCGAATATAATGACTTTTGTAAACGGCTATCCTCTAGGATCTAATTTTGGGTGTAATATTAGTCTTAGTTGCTTTAATTGACGTAATAGAATCCATTCGCCCTGGTTCTCGCTGTACGCTGATGATTTTGTCATTTATATGAGAATCAATTAAAACAAATTCAACTGATACTCCAGAATACTCTAAACAACTTAGAAATGTAACTTAAGTTCAGAAAGAAATATACTTTTCTACTTTATGTCTATTAATTTATGTATATTAACGGTACCTTAACCAAAAAGACTGACGTGGATTCCACTCTTAAAAATACTGAAGGTTTGATTCTTGAACAAAATTTCATTCCTTAAAACATTAGCAATTATGAACTGACAGTAATTCCTTAATTCTCTTACACAACATCTTCACACAAAAATTAATTATTTGACAGTCGTTTATAGTTCTGCGAGTAAGACTGGAATGAATATACTAGGGCAGAGCCTATCATGCAGGCTAGAGACTCTCCATAGGTGTAGTCCCTACTTCATCAGAATGTTTGTATAACCTTGAATTCCATTTTACATTAATGAACTTCAGAAAGAAAATTAGCTTCTGACAAAATAATACCAGTTTTATTTCAGGAACAAATTGAAAAATATAGCAACTTCATCCAGTATTACACCGATGCCTGGAAATGAGAGCAAGTTGGTGTAGCAATAGTATGCGGTTCTCAAGTTACAAAATACAAATTAAAGATAATCACACCTTTTCAGGGGAGGCGTTTGCGATTATAGAGGCACTAAAAGAGATACAAATATCAGGTAATAACCAAATCATAATTATTAGTGATTCACGAACATCCGTAATGGCTATTAAAAAAAATCGACTTCCAAAATCCTATAATTTGGGTCCTGGTTAGCCATGTGAGGTACAGCTATGGCCTTAATCTCACATGGTAAACCTAGAGTAGCGAGCTCGATTTCCGCCTGGGCAATTGGAATTTATTTAGTGACGAACTCATTGAATAAGATTGTTAATCGTACCATGGCTAGAAAAGGGTGGTAACAGGTAGATAACCCGTCCCAATTAGCCATAGCAGCAAAAAGTGGACGCAAATAAATAATTATTATTATTGATCGTCTTCCACTTTTTGTTTTTATAATAATAAATAATAATATTATCTGGGCTATGCATAACACTTGTTGCAAAATAAGTGATAACAAAATAATTTTCATGTGGTGCCATCCCATAACAATATTATTATTGATTAATGTCCACTTTTTGACACTAGCTATTTGGGACGGCTTATCTACAGGCTCCTTTTCTAGCTAGGGTGGGACTAGGGATTTTATATAACAATATTAAAATTAATGTGAAGACCATGAAGAAGCCAATAAAGCTCTCAATTCTATTATCAGTACAACCATCGACTCAACATTTCCAAAAGACGTCCAAAATTATGTTAGAAAAATACTGAACCAGGAGTGGAACACAAGATGGAAATGATGAAAGTGCAACTTTTTAAAAATTAAACCAAATATAATCAGGGAATGGGAAACATCATCTAGAAGTAACAGCCTGAAAGAAGTCCTTAAGTTTACACAGCTCCTTGGGTGACGGACTTTTAATGTTTAGCTGTAATTTAAAACAATCATCATTGCTTTCAATTATTAAACATCAACTAACTCTTCCCACCAAAAGCCGACTCAAGTCAAAGGCGGTCTGCCAGGAACCGACTGTTATCTCCTCACAACTTCCGTGTAATTATTTGTTTTAAGTTATTCCAACTTCAGTTATTCGAAATAATAGGTTGTAAATTATATAAATGTATGGTTATTTTTTTTTTTTTTGGAAATAGTTTTAGACAAATGTTATGTTATGTTGATTAAGTGTATTTTTAGATTTTGTATGCTTTTGTTTTAAAGGTTATGACTTAGATTATTGTTGATTTTTTAACAATCGTTGATTTTATTGTGTGAGCCTTGATTTAATAAAGCACCGATGAAGAGGCACGACCTCGAAAGCTGGCTCTGAAATAAATGCTTAGATGAGGTGTTCACTATGAGTCTCGACTAAGAATAGGTCACATGGCACTCACACATACATATCCCCTTAAGAATCGTTTCTATCCAACCTGTCAAAAATGTAACTTGAAATTAACAGTGGACATGTTATAAAGCATTGCTCTTTCTAAACAAGGCCAGAATGTACAATCTCGAATCTTCTCTACACGAAATTCTGAAAAATAAAAAAAATAATGTTGAAATCTCTTTTAAGTTCCTTAAATAGTAAACATTTTTAATGTAATAACCTATATATTTTTTTGCCTGCTAATTACCCTCCGAGTAGAAGCACAATAATAAATATAAATAATCCCAATTAGCCTAAGTTGTAAAAAGTGGACGTTAATAAATAATAATAATAATGCACCATCCGTTTTCATCTATGGCCAGGCTGTATTTATCGAGGAAACAAGGAGGACGAGGCCTTCTCAACATCCGAAACCTATGTCGGTCTCAGGAAGTTAACCTGAGACATTACATAAGATCGAATGATAGCCACGTCTTCAAAGAAATAGTTAAACTTGATGATGGGTTTACGGCCTTGAACTTGAAATGTAGTAACAATCCTGAAGTTAAAGATGAATCCCACTTTCTTTCAGAATGGCAAAGTAAGGAACTTCATGGTCGTTACTACAGTCGCCTTTATGACTCGGAGGTAGACTTGGCTTATTCTGTCGCGTGGCTGACGTCTGGAAAGCTGTTTTCAGAAACAGAAGGTTTCATTACAGCTATCCAAGACCAAGTGATTGCCACCAGATCATACAGACGTCATATCATCAAGGACAGTAGTGTCCTGGACAAATGTAGGTTATGCAACAAAGCTTATGAGTCCATTCAACATATTACGGCTGGATGTAAAATACTTGCTGGGTCCGAATACTTACAAAGGCACAATAACGTGGCAAAAGTATACCATCAAGCTCTAGCAGAGAAATTCGGCATGGTAGACAAGAAGGTCGCTTATTATCGCTATATTCCTCAAAAATTATTGGAAAAAGATAATATAAAGATGTATTGGGATGAAGCGATGATCACTGACCACACTGTGCACCATAACAAACCGGATATTCTCATTATTGACAAGATCAATAAGACTGCTGATATTATTGACATTGCAGTGCCCAAGGATGAGAATATTCGAAAATCCCATGCCGAAAAGCTAAGAAAATATCAAGAATTGGCTATCGAGCTCAAAGAGGTATACAAACTGAAATCTTCCATAGTTACGCCTATTATAGTAAGTTCAAATGGACTCGTGCCAAAAACAACGATAGCAGGCACCAAGAACTTGAAACTGCCAACAGCAATTATAAAAGAAGCACAGCAAGGGGTACTTCTTGATACTGCTAGAATCGTGCGAAAATTTTTAAATTCCCCATAACATGTCACACAAACTACATATCGGTTGGATTTTCCCCCGATATTGATTTTACTCCAGTTTTCACTGAGTATAAACCTCCCCCATAATAATATAAATAATTACGATTATTTATATTAAATAATTATTTTTTTAAAGGTGGTGTGATCTGTCCATAAAATCAATGAAGTGGCCTTAGTTCCAGTAAGCGTTTCCTACATTAAAGCATTTGCCATTACTTCCCTTCTTCAATACATCGACACGGGTGTCGAATTTTTTAAGGTTTTCGTATCAGTCCGTAGTCAATCGTGTAGCTCTAATGATAACAGTACCATCAAAAATAACGGAGATCGGATCCAGCCATGTAGAAAAAAAAATCCCAAAAATATAAAATAATTAAATTATTCTTTATTTAATAAAGGGTCTAAAACCTAATGAAATAGAGTATTTACACTTAGTGTCCTACCTAAGTTAAGCAATTAATTGGCAGTTATTCTTAAACTTCAATATATCAACTCGGGGCGTCAAATTTGGTGAGTTTTACTTCAAGGGGAAGTTTATTCGTACTGGGCGGAAGCTGTAGGAGGTGTATCTCAAAAAAGTTTGTAATCATTGATTTTTGGCGCGGGTTATGTATCCACTTTAGTAGAAAATTATCCTACAGATAACTATTTATTGATTGATTAGTTATTAGAAGTATTTTTTTACATTTCACTTATCGTTCGTTAGCATTAGTTGTTTTCAAAATTATTATTATTTTTTTTTTAATGTCTATCTTATTAGATTAGTTTTTTAACTATAATTAACATTACTATATAAATATTTAAATAGTAAAAGAGGTTTGGAGCCAGGGTGATACCATGTTGAATGCCTACTTCCATATTAAAACGACATAGACGAGGAGAGGGTTGAACAGTCAGACCTCCCATGGGCTCAGAGCTATTCCTAGATGTAGTTCATGTTTGAAGCCTTCTTCCTGTGAGCTAAACACACGTACTCAGGAAAGTAGAACGCCTATTTTGTCTTAGAGACTTTCTTATTATGAAAACGCTATTTCCATAGACCACTTGAAGAGCTCAGGGCCGGAAATAACATTTCATTTTGATGCTACCAGTACACAACGAGTCCATTTTCTCAAATATATGTGCATGTGTAAACATATTTGATGGTTAGCCATCCTCTATGTTCATGTAAATGTTTACTTATTTATTAGTTTAGCTAATAATAATAAATGCAATATTTGAATAATCAAAAGACATGAAAAAACAAGAAAACGGATTTTTACGGTTTTAGGGATGTTTGCTGGAGAAGTGCCCCAACTCATAAAACGACCGGTACATAACATAGCTCTTTAAGACCTTTTATGAAACTGTTCAGCTAATGAATATCCTAAGAGGTGTTAGAAAGCATAATTACTCCCATCTGTTTATTTAAAAGTATATAGAAAGATGAGCGACTATATCTGTAGCCTTGGAGAATTCCGTTTGTTGCAATGATGAACCAGAGATTATGAAGTGAAATTTTCTGAGCAAATAATGACCTTATAGTTCCTTACTATCGGTAATATAAATACAAGTACAGCTGGTTGGCCATGATGAGGATAAATGTCAAGTAACAGCAAGTTCATTAATGTTTGCGAAATAAAATACTTCTTCATAGAATGCCGAGTTGATTATTTAATAGTCATCTGAACTTCTTGTACGGTACGTCTTCTCGCTAGATATCATTATTTATAAGTTTTTTCCATTTTTAAATAATTTTTTACTTTGTGGCGTGTAAGCTAGGCCTACATCTGGGAACCGGTAGTAATCAGCATCGAAACAGCGATTCGAAATCAGAAAAAATAATGTTTCTTCTTTCCTTACACTGTACACATGCACACATGTATATCATCAAGCTCTGAAGACTACGATTTGTAGATCAGAGGATACTCTTTTCATATTACTATACTCACTGCAATAAAGAATATTTGTTGTCTTGTATACTTATACATATATATTTGTCAATTCTCAACTGTAAGTAACAGGTTGCACGAAAAGCAAAGTATATTGTCCTCCTCTTATTTAACATTTATTAATCAGAAATGTCAGATTTTCCTTAAACTTATTTAGTACTTTGAATAAAAAACAGGAGAATTTTTTGTGCATAATTATTTGAGCATCTCAACAGTAGTTATCTTGTATTATACTTTTAAACCTAAACTCTTGAGTTCGATTTCCATGTGGGCAATAGGAACTGGGTAAATAAAATCCTTAGTCTCATTCGGTATAGAAAAGGGTGATTACTTGTAGATAACCCATCCCGATTATGCTCCGTTGCACAAAGTGGACGATATCAAATTACAACTCAGCTATTTAATTATTATTGCTTCTCCAGCGACACGATTATTTTAGTGTGCTCAGTGAATATTCATACATATACATAAAACGGTGTGTTGTGTAAGTTAAGTTATTTATTTGTACGCTCATACTTATTTAAGCATCTTTATTCAATGTTGACGAGCTTGAATATGATGTTCTCAGATCTAAAATGCTTGTCAAATGTATTAAATAATCAGCCAATGACTGTCTTCACAAGTCTGTAAGCAACGTTAAAATTTGTTTCCTCCTTTATTTTATTTTCATGCATGTCTCATTCTCTCATCCACCTGTTACTTTTTTTTGTGTGTTTCTAGTGGTGGAAGAGCAACTGCTTCTCGGCCCCTGTGAACGCCCATAACAAAGGATCCTGCTGAAGTTTATTATTTGACACAATTTGTTTTTATTATATACGTCCACTTTATGTAATTAGGCTAATCGGGACGGGTTATCTACAGGTCACCACCCTTTTCTAGTCAGGGTGGGCTCAAGGAGTTTATTTGACATTATAGAATTGTATTAGTCTAAACGCCTTCAGTCTGCTTCCGGAAACGTGGTGTATCCGATTTCGCGCCCAATATGACACTGAATGGCTTTCTGGGTCTACTCTTAAAGGCATCAAGAGGATAGCAGAGAGGTCAAAGTAAGCCTATAACTGTTAAGAGTACCATCAGCCAGTTTGAGTAAAATACAATTTAATGGAATTCTGGTATTAACTGATTGACATAGGCCAATGAGGAGCTTGAAGAAGGAGTAGAACCTAAGGACTACGACACATTCATTTAAGAGAGCCATTTTATTTCCTCTTCAAAAGTTTTGTATGCATAAATTTGCTCATATATTTCAGGGAATTTGTATTCATTAATTGCCTCGTCTTATTCTGATTGTCCGCAACCAAGGTCGCACGTAGGATGTAATTACTGCAGGGTTTCGCCAATCATAAGATCAAAGAAGAACCGAAAGGAATAAGAGCGTTTGCTGAGTGATCAAAATTTTAATCAGAGTCTAGCTGATTAGATTCGAAGAATTAATTTTCTCCCTTCGCGCTTTGAATTCATATTGTATATTAGGTGTGAGGAGGCATCCTGCGACAAGTACGAGGACGGCCTGAACAAAATGGTTGATTGACAAACAGAGTACGTGGAGAGCGGATGAGTGAAGCCATTAATAATCAGTAAGAAAGAGCTTAATGATTCAAATATCCTGAGCTCGGAGTGAGGAGAGAGAATGCTGAGGGGAGAAGTACATATAGGGAGCGTTCAAGGGGCTGGGTTCGTGACCAGCATTCGGCACTGGTGGGGGAAACCACGCCACTCCAGACAGCGCGGTGCCAGCTCCCCTCCCCTCTTTCCACCTCCCCACCCTCACACCCTCTCTCTCTCGCACCATCACACTATCTCTCTCTCACTCTCTCGGAATCTATTTTCTTTGTAACCAGGCTATGCCCACTCCAGCCACACCTCTATTCAACATCCTCCGCAGCCTAAACGGAGCTCCACATTTAACAAAACTAGTAGATTCGGGGGTCAGTGGCCTCACTCTATAGAGAACCCCAATTCACAGGACCTGGACTCAGAGCTTTCGCTGAATTTACTCCACTGTAGGTATGACGTGGGATTCTGGGGCCAATACAACAGTTCAGTCATACAGATAAATATATGTTTAGTTGCTAACAGGGAGATAGAAGTATCAACTTTTACATCTGTAGAGAAGCAATTGATATTTTAATTGCTCTGTAGTTGGTTTAACTAGTACATTTTTGTATTATTACTCTTTTACCAAGTACAAATACAGAATAATTACACAGAGTACGTTTTATACATCATCAAAATCTAAAAGCGCCGTCATTTAGTTGGAATCATTCAGTTCTTTCGGAAGCAACTCTATATTTCCCCCTATACCAACCCTAAATCCACTAATTGTCAAAAAGCCGTTCTCTCCCCCCTACCTCCAAAACCTTAACTTTACTCAGAATGTATGGAAGGCGTTGGGTCTCAATGCATTGAGTTATGAATTTTCTGGACTAACGATTCAATAATTTTGTACAAATACAAAATACATTTTTCTAAAACCGATATATAAGGTGAGTTATTTGTTTATTTTCAGTAATACTCCACTCCTAAATGAAAATCTTTGCTTTACGAAAATCGCGTCATGAATTCACCCCAATAGCTGATTTCCCCTTTAAGGAGGTTAAACAATGCTAAATTGGCAATTAAACGAATTAAATTCAAAGTAAATGTATGAATATAGACATGGGTTGGTACGGTTAGATGAAATCTCTCGCATGTGGATTGTAAGTAAAACAAAATAATAATTCATTTTCCTATAAGGGAATTAAATAAAATCATGTTGAAAACCAACTACACAAAAAAAGAAATTAGTCCATTTCATTATTGTATCGTACTGACTGAATGCAAGCAAAAATGAGTAAAACATTACAGAGTTTCAAAATATCCCAAATGGTGTGAATATGCACATATCATCCGCGTTTCGTAGCTATGCAGTAAAGCATTAATTAACTTCGCCATAGAAGTAGTAATCTAATATTGTACAAAATCTCTACAAGACCAATAGTTACGTAGGTATTACGGTCAAACGTGCAAAATACCAAAGGAACGAGTTCCATCTTGGTCTGGAAGGGAAGAATCCTTAAAAAAAATATATTTGACGCCGCGAAGGAGCATCACAAATGGAGATGTGAGGATAAACGTTAATATAATTTAGTTGAATGAGAAACCCGATATCTCTTACCAAGATGTGGTTATCGATTGTATTGGTCGAATCGCTTTGAGGGAAAGGAACTCTTCAGGATGTCCCAAAAAAATGTTTCACGACCAAATAGGTGGTTGAGGAAAAACAGTCTGTGCAAAATGGCTGTACAACATGGGGGGACCCTCTCCTTGTCGAAATTTTCACTTAGAACATGCCAGTGGGTCAAGACTGGAGGGTAGATTAAAGTTATGTAGTGTTAGGCTAATACCTAACATGTGTCAACCTATGGCAGGCTACAGGCTACGAAGGGATGGTCATGATAGATAGATTTTATTGGCTAATATATACATATTTTAGCCTGAGTCTGGCCCATTTAGTGTTAGTAATCTTACAAGTAATTTACAAAACGAATATATATATATATATATATATATATATATATATATATATATATATATATATATATACCTATCTATATATATATAAAATTGTAACCTCTGTCTGTACATTGATTTTTTTCGCGAAATTTCACGATAACTTTTCGTTTCACATGTCATAGACACCATAACTGCATTTTGTTTCTTTGGTGTCTGTTTGTTTGTTTGTTTGTTTGTTTATTTGTTTGTTTGTTTGTTACCTTTTCACGCATAAACGGCTGAACCGAATTTTATGAAACTTGGAATGTGTATTACTACTAACCCAACTTAGAGTTTAGGCTATATTAATATTCTCTGAGACGAACAGGAGTGGGGGTTATAAGAAAGGCCTGAAATTAAAAATAGCGATATTTCGTTTCCTATTGGTTTTTTGGCAAATATGCATATAACAAAAGTTGTTTATTTTGTTATTTAGGGTAACTTTTGTTATATACACTTTTTTCGTATACCGAACTATAAAGGTGTTATACGCTAAAAATTATAGCGGGAGTCAACAATTTTATTTGGCACAAAGACTAAACCGAACTAAATAAAACTCGGTATCTGTATTAGCACTAACGCCTTCCTTATAATAAGCCATACAAACATTTCTAGGGACGGGCAGGAGTGGGGGTTATAAGGGACGCCTGAAATTAAAAATAGTGATATTCCGTTTCCTATTGGTGTTTCGGCAAATAAGCACATAACAAAAGTTGTTTATTTTGTTATTTAGAGAAACTTTTGTTATATACACTATCGTCGAATACCGAATTATAAAGGCGTTATACGCTAAAAATTATAGCGGGTGTCAAGAATATTATTTGGCACAAAAGAGTCCACCGAACTAAATAAAACTCGGTATGTTTATTATCTCTGACACCTTAATTATCATAAGCCATACCAATATTTCTAGGGACGGGCAGGAGTGGGGGTTATAAGGGAGGCCTGAAATTAAAAATAGCTATATTTCTTTTTCTACTGGTTTTTCTGCAAATATGCACATGGCAAAAGTTGTTTATTTTGTTATTTAAAGTAACTTTGGTTATATTCACTTTTGCTGTATAACATAAACGAAATATGCGTTAAAAACTAAAGCGGAAGACAACAATTTTGTTGAGCACAAACGATTGAACCGAATTTAACAAAACTTGGTATGCGAATTAGCATTAAATCTTCCGTGATTATAAGCTACATTAAAATGTTTAGGTTCAAACGGGAGTGGGGGTTATAAGACAGGCCTGAGATAAAAATTCGCAATTTTCATTTTCTATTTTTTTTTCGGCTAACGTGCACATAGCAAAAGTTGTTTACTTTTGTTATTTAAAGTAACTTTTGTTGTATTCACTTTTGCCGTAAATGAAGTTAATACGGCATATACGCTAAAACCATAATGGTAGTCATTAATTTTATTAGTGCTTATTTAAGTGTTTTTAATAAATGCATATTATTACAAAAGATGTTATGTTTTAGTCTTATATGATAGTTGCAAGTATGATTCGGATTAGTGAGCTTATAAATCTCCGTCGCCTCCTCATTTATTTATTTATTCTCCCTATAAATTTGTTATTTATTTCTAATAGAATATAAACTATAAGAGCATTTCTGGTATTTAATATGTACTCGATATGAATGTTTAAAGTATTACTAGGTTGTAGGGGGGCTCTCTTCCCCTCATCTAGCTTTTTGAACATAAATGAAATTATGTTTAGGGATCTATTATTTAGTTCCGTAAGGGAGATAAATTATTAAAATAATATTCTGAATCAATATTCTAAGGAAAACAACGATGATAACGCTCCTGCGAGAGCGGAAATGAACGGGAGGTAATTGAGTTTAGTTATTTCCTGTGGAATGCTGCCACGACGGAAAGTGATTTCCACTGAGGCTTACTAATACGAATATAATCTTATGTATAAAACTATGCTAAAACTATATGTGCTTGGTTTGATTTTTGGCAGGAAATATGTTCATTATAGAAGATATTTAATTGTGATAAATGCTACCCATGATTATGGTCTGAATTATTCAAAAACCGTGAGTCAAAAAGCCGTGAGGGATAAATTAGGAACCCATTTTCATATATTCTTCAAAACTAAAATTTCTATTCTATTAACCCTGAAAGTTACACTTTAGGATTGGCTGTTTTGAAAAAACAATACATCGTGAAGGGAAGTGCAATTGTACACATTGAAGTCTTGCTATAAAAATACAATCATTAGTCAGTCAGCAATGATTTCCCGGGCATCGCCGGGTACCTTAGCTAGTATATATATAAGAACTAATGACATAATATTAACCTACTACAATAAAATAATACATTTTACATTTTTTTTTTTTTTATTAAATGTTTTCAGGTACTTAAACTTCTAAAATTCTTTATAATTTAATCTGATTAGTACTATTCAACATATACGTATTTACATTTGTTCATTTGTTTACTGTGACGCATTAATTGACTTCGTAGGACATTTCAAAATTATAGGGTTTAATTTTCAAGATAATGGTATAAACTATGTCGTTGCCTAGTTGCATACTGCTGACAGGAATGAGTAAATCCAAGGGATGTCCATGACAAGCTATCAACTCTGCCCTTAAGTGTTGTCTTTATACATGCCTTTTTTGGTGTGAATGTAATTTTCCTCATGATACCTCTATTGCTGGATGCTTTGATGAAGAAGACTATGGGAAACCACTGCAGTCCTAGTGATCCTCTTGAGCAACTTCTTCAAGGGATCAACTACTAGCTGTAGCCTGTAGGTGCTACAACATTTGAGAATACTTGTAAAGAACAAGGTTTTTTTTTAATACAAAAGCAATTCCCCAGAAAATATTTTTAGTAGTGATTTCCACACATCCTTGAAACAGGAATACACTAATACAAAAAAGTTTAATGTTGGGGCTGTTTAAACCGAGCAGGTGTTTCCGTTTAATGAATGAACCACTGATGATAGCATCTCATATTTTGTTACTATTTGTCCTTTAGTTAGGACGCATTGAACACAATAGGAGAAATTTCAGGGAATACAATATTAAGGGTCTATAAATGTGGTAACTGTGAATGCATTTGATATACATGTTTGAAACGTAATTTCATAACAAATTAAAAACGTATTAAAAATTGAAGAGGTAGTAAGAAATTCATTCATATTAGCAGATTTCCCCTAAGGAAACTCATCTATTAATGTTGTACTCATGATGCGATTTTCAAAACATTTCTTCAAATGTCAATCAATCCTTCCCAGGAAATGAAGTCCGTCCAATATATATATATATATATATATATATATATATATATATATAGTGTGTGTGTGTGTCTGCTAACTCTCTAGCGGTCGCAATTTTGGTTTGATCGTTACCAAACTACATATTTACTGTTAATGGCTGAAATCAGACTAGTGGGAGGGGCAGAATTTTGAAAATTCAAAATATCCCTGTTATTCGGATCGAAAAATCATAAATAAACAATCTTGTTTGTAAGTTTAATGCCCTATAAATGCTGTTCTATATATATTTTCTGAATCAAGAATATTAACAAAGATATTTGGATTTTTGGTCTTCGGCTTTCAGTAAACCCCCATTCCTACTTATGTCAAATTAACAATAAGCTGTTCTATCATGAAACACTTCATCCCACAGGTAAAACCATATAAGGTTTTCGTTAAACTTTTGCTCTGTGAGATACATTCAACTATGTTGTAATGACGTCATGATTTAAGGTTTTTCGTTCTTTACTCAAAAATATTTACTTTACCAATACCATCCTCGACAATTGACAGTTTAAGTAAACAATAAAGATTGTATTCGTTGTTAGCTGCAATCGGACCTGGAATGGTGGGGGTTTAGAAGGGGGGGGGGATTCAAAAATATGTCCGTTACTATGCCAGGTCTTAAAATGTTATAGAACCAAACTTACTAAACTATTGATGCTCTACAATTGTTGTTCTATGCATTTCAACGTAACTCAAGTATTAACCAAGTTATTCGTACTTTCTTGTTTTCTGCCGTCAGCAGTCCCTCCTTGTACCAGTCAGTTTGGTGAATTATACCAGTACCTGGGAAATCTGCTTAGTTTACGCAGGCCCCGCGTGACGGACTTTTATAAGCATTATATTCGATATATCTTTTCCGCCAGCCATTAACAATATAAGATAATTAGCATTCCCAAATGCTGAATGAGAATTCAAGTTCTTTGGGGTAAATGTGAATGCTATGGAGGGAATAGCAATTGAAATATCTGGTGAAAGCACTGAATGACCGCTAGGAGGATTTTTCGGCCTGAAGTAATTTCGTTAAAACGTTATAATGGTGCACAAAAGTAAATCAATTTGGAAATTAGATGTTGGTCAGTGGGTGACTAAATGGATTTCTAGCAGATTTCCCTTAAGGAAAATCAGCTATTGAGGTCGTACTCATGACGCGATTTTCGAAAAATTTCTTCAAATGTCCATCGATTCTACCTAGGAGATGACGAAAATGAGGTCCGTTCAAAATTATATATATATATATATATATATATATATATATATATATATATATATATATATATATATATATATTTGTCTGTTATCGCTCTAGCGGTCGCAAATTTTGTTTAATCGTTACGAAACTCGATATTTAACCGTTTTATGTATAAAGACAGATCAAGTTCGTTAATGGCTGAAATCGGACCAGAAGGGGGGGGAGGGGGTTTAGAGGGGGAGTTTTGAAAATTCAAAATATCTCCGTTATTATGCATCGGATCGAAAACTTCTATAGAAGCAATCTTATTGCTAATTAAATTTACTATAATTATTGTCATATACATTTATTCTCTATCTTGAATATTAACCGAGATATTTGCATTTTTATGAAGTCTGTGGTGTTTCCGTCATTACTCGGGTGAGGTGGAAGCTTCTTCTAATCTTAGCTGTCGTTTCTAACCTTAACTTACCTTCGTTACTTTGTGAGATTTATGCAAATACGTTCTGTTCACCCCCCCCTTCTTTAGTTCTTGAACTACTAAAATTTGAGTTATTAAAATATAAATTATTCTTACAATTCAGAAGCCGTTTCAGTTGAGAATTTATTTTAATTAACTGAAAGGTTTCTCATTACCGTTTGTATTTAATCACGGTGGTATTGTGTTACCAGTATGCATATTTCTCTATTGTATAACTTCACGTGGGAAATCTCCTTAGTTTACGCAGCCCCTGCGTGACGGACTTTTATCAGATTCCGTTGCCGTAGAGGACTGTGTTGAGGCAGTGCAGAGAGTCGAGGGAGTAGAAGACCCAGTTTAAAGCGTAACAAAGCAACAGGTAGAGAGGCGGCTATTGTGATGGCAGACTGCCTGGTGCCGTCCCTACCTCCCTCTCTTCTTACTTCACTTCGTATATCTAACGCTCTTAGTCTTTTATTCCCTTCTCATCTATAGTACTTTTAAACTATCCGCCAGGTTATGCTTACAATATTTTGTATAATGCTAAGATTGAATTCATAATCATGTATTAACTGGCTCAGGGCCAATCAACACTTGAAAGAAGATGAAGCGCTACACAGAGAAATAAATACATTCCTCCTTCAAGTCCGAAAAAAAACGTAATTTGACTATTTCAACTTGAGATATTTTGAAACACTTGTAATGTGTTAGGTTTTATTGACAAATACAAAAAAGTACGTCACTCAGGGGCTGCGTTAACTAAACAGGTTTCCCATGTGCGCCACGTATTTGCATTTATTTCAAAACTTCAAAGTTCAATGAGAACAATATTTGGTATTTAAGCTTCAAATAAAGTGCTTCGTAACATAATAGAATACTGTTAATATGAGATGAGTAGCAGTGGGGCTTTACTAAAGACCGAAAACTAAAAAAAGCAAATATCTCAGTTAATAATCAAAATAGTGAAAGCATGTACATAGCAATATTTATAGAACATTTACAATAAGATTGGTTCTACACAATTTTTCGATCCGAAACATAATAACGGATATATTAAGATTTTTCGAAATTCTCGAAATACTCCATGAATAGAAATCCAAATATCGCATGGTAAGAATGACATATTTTAAAAGTGAGTTCTATTACCTCATTTCGCATTGAGGTTTCCCTTTGGTGCAATGGCAGCCCCCCCCCCTCCTTAAAATAAATCCTACTTGGGATCTTGATAGTTCAAAATGTATATTGGATTGTCTCTTTATAGTTTCTTAGGATCTTAACTTGCCAAGAACCTTTTGTTCATCTATTTTTTTTTATTTGCTTAGTCACTTCCTCAGAAAAGTACTTATATGGCCAACAATAATTAAACATATATTTTGGGCTAAAAATTATTTAAAGGATTTCATTTATATTTTACAATATCATATTGTTGCTAATTACTATATAAAATTATATTCCGTGACAATTTCATTCTAGAATATTACTTTATAAAAAAGTTCATAATTTTGTATCGATAATTGTTTTTCGATTATCCGTGAATAATCTATTCCCTTCCTTCTCTTTAGCAAGGTTATAGTGCCTTGAGGCTCCAATCTTTTGCGGAATTTGCTTAGTCCTATTTTTAATGACATACTATTTGCTAGACGCGTTTTAGTAAATTATGATCTTAGGATAAGTGCCTGTAGTTCAAGTTAAGAACTTTTGTATAAATATAACATATACCCTGAATTATTTTTTTGCCCACTCAAACCTTAAATATTTAAGTATACATAGGTTTTATTTACTTTCGTCAGGTTCATTTGTTTTTACAGCTAACTTGCAAGAGCTGTTGAATATACAGTTTTCTTTTTTGTTTCTCCAACTCAATATAATTTTTAGCTGACTAGTGGGCCAATTAAACTGTTGCTGACTTCTTAGTCACAAAGAACTATTGGGCAAGATTATTCAAGCCACTTGGAATGGTTTTATGCAAAGTTTGTTCGTAAAACATTTGTTAAATAGTCAAACCAATTGACTCATCCAAATTAATGATTTATAAAGTCTTATTAAACTCTTTGACCTTCACTATTTCTTATATTTCAAGTGAAATTACTGTTAGGCAATAGATACAGAGCTAGAATACATATAGCTTGTTTTAAAAGTCTCAAAATCTAGTTATTTGTGTTTTCTTTTTGTTTATGCTTGTAAATTTTACAACTTTATAGTCAGAAGTTTGTAATGACTGCATATTTATTTCAAGAGTTATGGTTGGTTATATTTAAGGAGTATTTTATTTAATAGTAAATTATCGAAGGGTTTTTTTGTCTGTTCTAAAGAGTTAGTCTAAAATTATAATGTATTTAAACAAATTTTTAAGTTATAAATAATTTTACAATTTAAAAAACATAAATTAATTTTTTTCTATGTCTTTGCTCTTAATTAAATTTATAGCAATAGGGTGACTTTAGAAAAACCAAGGAAAAGTTCCTAATGTTAGTAAAATTGTTTAAACTGCTTAGTGCTTACAGAGTGTTAAGCCTTTCAATAAATGACCTTAAATTCATAACTGAGGCCCAATTGGTTTTGATAGAGATGGATGTATATTAAAAAAAAAAAAAAAAAAAAAGTCCTTATGCTTTCTTAGAAACAAAATGTTATGACAAAGGAAGGGTTTTTAATAAATTATAAAGCAAATTTTTAGTCTTTATTTTTTAAAACTTCTGTCATTTACAACATTTGATAATGTATGTTAAGTTGGTTCATGGTAGAAATATAATCAAAAGTTGGCTTAGGTTAGTCATGTATGTTAAGGCGAACCTAAGGGTTATGGATTCAATTCCTGCTTGGGCAACCGGAATTTATTTAGCACAAACAATCTACTTACAGTTCTTAGTTCCACCCTGACCAGAAAAGGGTCCAGGTATTCCAACCTAATTTGCCATAGACAAATAAAGTGCAAAATAATAAATAATACATATATAATACACGCTTTATTTAATTTTTGTTACATTGAAATACTCAATAGTACTTAATAGACTACGTGATATCCGGAGGAAAAGTGCTTTTTAAACTGAGATATTATGGGATTACTATGTCCATAACTATTGAATTGTCTGGGAGGTGGGTGGTTAACGTTATAGTTTTAGAAATGAAAACCCAATTCTCCAGAAAATAGTTTTATTAGTGCTTTCAACATAACCTTGGTAGAGCAATACTCCAGTATACAAAGGTTTCATGTACGGACACTGTAAACAAAGCAGTTTTAATTTAAGGAATGTACCACAGATCTCATCTCATATTTTATCTTCTGTTTCTCTTTTAGTAAAGACCCAATGAATGTAGTATTTGAAATTTAAAGGAATGAACTTTTCATGTGCTATAAATGTGTTAACTGCACTTGAACTACACAACTGAAACTTATTTTCTGGGAAAATTGATAAATGCTTTAAAAATTGAACAAGTAGTATCGAAATCATACACATTATAAGCATATCTGATATTTTCTCTAAGCTTTAACAATATACTCACTAAGCATTCACAATTACTTTGCCAGAATTCATAATTTTGGGTAAATGTGAATGCAATAGCGGAAAAATAATAAACAAGGAAGGACTGCAGATGTAGGTAGTTGTAAATGAGAATGTGAAAATTCCAGAACTAAAAATAAGCATTCTCATCCCTCCTTTCTTCAAACCAAACCAAAATTCAGAAAAAAATACTGGTGGTAATAAAATTGTGCGAGTGGTGAATACTCTATTTAATGTCAGTAAATCTGATAATGATACATGTGCATAAGTAATAAAATATTAGTCCCATACAGCCTATGGAATATAAATTTGTAATAGAAGTATAGTTTTTGCCGTTCAGGCCAACAGTTCATTGACAATTTCAGTCCCAGAGAATTTGTATGTTTTAAATATATTATTTGAGGTGCATGGGTCATTCCATCTCACATCATCGAGGTCATGTCACCCATGGTTTCAGATTTCAATGAAAACATTTTTAACATCACCTTTTACCTTCCTTATGAAGAATATTAAATTTTACTTTGTTATCTCCAGTAGTTTTTGTGAAAAAAAATGCTGAAATATTGACAAATTTTGTGTAACTGGCATTTCCAAGGTTGGTTATTTGACACACATGGTATTAGAAAAAAAATCATAGCTTTAGTTATTTTGAACATATCAAGGTAAAATTTTCACTAAAGTGTTCACAAAAGCATGGAGATACAGGAAAAAATAATTTCTTGATCATATTAAAATATAAGCCCCCCCCCCAAATTTCACGAACTGCGTCCTTATTAAAATTTGTATTAAAAAAAAAAAAAATTTCAAATATGCCTTTGCACATGAGGCAGAGTAATTAAGCAAGCAAACTTTTTTTTTAAAATTATGCGTTAATGTGCAAACTAAAAGACTATGAAAGAAAAACAATGGCTTTTTGAGTGCTCATGCATTTTTTGGAGATAAACTAAAATATTTTGGAATTTTCTCAAAAAATGCTATTCTATGAACAAATATGAAAAATAATACCAAAAAAAATTAAATAATTGTTAATTTAGGTGTATGACCTTTTAAGAAGACTTACGAATTTAAAACAAATTTTTCTTGGTTTAATTAAAATGTAATATTTAATTACAGAATGGATAAACAGGGAAGGATGCACATATAAGATTTAAAAAGAAGAGAGAACAATTCAATTTGACCAAGATATTATACAAAAAGCAAATGATATGGGTGTTCTAATAGAATTAATAAAAGCTAAATACCACTATCACAAAAAGAGAAGAGATCCAAGTATTGACATTGGTTCCAGTATCATGGAGCAGGAAAAGAGTTTGTGAAGAGTTCAATGTTACTGAATATGCAGTCAGACAAGCAAGAGACCTTCTCAGAGACAAGGGTATTATAGCCCTACCGGAATCAAGGAAAGGACACCCAATTGATGAAAATAAGCTACAAGAATTTTTTCCAAAGTGATGAATATTCTCGAATAATGCCAGGATCAAAAGATAAAGTGAGCGTATCAAAAAATCAGTACATGCACAAACAGTTAATATTAGGGAATTTAAATGAATTATATTCTGCATTTAAATCAGAATATCCAAATCTTAAGATAGGGTTTTCAAAGTTTTGCATGTTAAGGCCAAAATGGTATGTACATGTAGGTGTTTCAGGAACACATTCTCTTTGTATATGGACTATACATCAGAATGTCATTCTCTTGCTTCATCCTTGTGCTATAGAAGAAACCTATAATGATCTAATTGATCAATTGTTTGCTCAAAAAATAATAGAGATTCTATGCTTCGTCACTGTTCCCAATGTCCATCCAGTGAAAATCTCAAAAAGTTTATTATTGCAAAATTTGAAGAATGGGATCCTACTGATGAAGTTACTTATAGTTCTTGGAATGCAACTGACAGGACACAGCAAGTTCAGTTCACTGTAAGTTTTGAAGAATATTTAATGGCTGATGAAAAGCCTGCAAATACTTTTGACTCATGCTTTTATTACAAAATTGCAAGCCAAATACCTGAAGGATTTAAAAAGTGATCTAAAACCTGACAGTGCAGTAGCTCTTCTTGACTTCAGTGAGAATTATTCTTTTATAATTCAAGATGAAGTTCAAGGGTATCATTGGACACGCAACAGTTGTTCTCTGCATCCAATAATAATTTATACTAAGGACAAACATTCTGGAAATCTTGTAACATCAAGTTTATGTGTAGTGTCTAATGATTTAGAGCATGATGTTGCTTTTGTCTATGAAATACAAAAGGTAATAGTTCAATATCTGTAAGAATCACTCTCTACTATAAAAGAAATACCTACATTATTTCAGTGATGGCTGTGCAGCACAATATAAAATTTTTAAAAATGTTATAAACCTTTGCCACCATAAAAATGATTTCGACTTAGCTCCAACATGGCTGAAAAACTGAAGACTGTGCAAAATTTATTGTCAATGCTTATTCTTTCCCAATGCTTATTATGTCCCAATCGTATCTTCAGATATGGGCACAAAATGGTGGAAACTCCGTGTGCCAGGTACGGTTTTTGCATTAGAGAAACGTCCTGCCAATTCCTCTCGAGTTTCTGAAAGAGTCTCTTTCCTTAAAAGCAAGAATTTTATACCTTCAATGTTTGTTTTGCAAAATGCTAAAAGCTTTTCGACAGAATCTATTGTTTTACCTGAAGTTATTTGAAGGCTCGCTTAGCAAACTAAGCATTTAACAGTCCCACCAATACCGTCACAAGGTGATTTGCCGTGGCTAGTCCATGTTGCAGCTAAGTCGAAATCACTTTTATGGTGGCAAAGGTTTATAACATTTTTATATTGTGCTGTACAGCCATCACTGAAATAATGCATTTCTTTTATAGTAGGAAGTGATTCTTAGAGATATTCCACTATTACCTTTTGTATTTCACAGACAAAAGCAACATCATGCTCTAAATCATTAGACACTACACATAAACTTGATGTTACAAGATTTCCAGAATGTTTGTCCTTGGTATAAATTATTACTGGACGCAGAGGAGAACTGTTGCGTGTCCAATGATACCCTCGAACTTCATCTTGAATTATAAAAGAATAATTCTCACTGAATTCAAGAAGAGCTACTGCACTGTCAGGTTTTAGATCACTTTTTAAATCCTTCAGGTATTTGGCTTGTGATTTTGTAATAAATGCATGACTAAAAAGTATTACCAGGCTTTTCATCAGAGTCATTAAATATTCTTCAAAACTTACAGTGAACTAACTGTACTTGCTGTGTCGTGTGAAATGTTGTATCATCCTACTGGGGTTCTGACAACAGCTGGTATGTTTTTGTCATCCTAAACTAATGCAACTGGAGTTATGAGACAGGATAGCAATTGGGGAGTTCTTGGTGCTTGTTGTGAGTTGTTTTATCTGTGGGTCATTTTGAACATTTTTAAGTTTCTTTTGTAATGTATAAGTTCAAGGGTATCAACTAAGTACCCTGAAAATGTATATATTCCTACAGGATAATTTTTGTGCTTTTATAACTAATTTTAAGGTTCTCTGTATGCATAGCTTCAAAGAGTACTCTGTCCTCACTTAAATGAGCAGTTGAGAAAAAGACTCTCTGAATAGAGCTAAATGATGTTTTCCCAATAATGAATTTTCTCTCAGAGTGCATGTGGTGACCCAAATACGGTTGTATCTAGAGGTTGAAGTAAGTCAAATAGGGTGGCAATCCAAAAGACAAATCTTGTTTGTCGTTCTTTCTCGGCTCTTGCTCTGATATAATTAATGTTTGGTGCATTGAGCATTCCTTCAAACCTTTTGGGATGATTTAACAAACAATGTTTAAACAAGAAATAGACTTGAGGTGATATAATTGCAAGATCCAGCATATAAAGTCAATTTAATGGCCTCCCTGATAATTCATCTTGCTTAAACTACAGACCCGTTAAAAATTATTAGACATTGCAGTGAAACTCCATTTGTTGACACATTCAAGAGCTATTGTATTATACTCGTAGTATTCCATGGTCTTGGGCTAAAACATAAAGACACAGTCAGTACCTGATAAACTTAATTGTAATAATAACTGTTTTACTAGCTTATCCAGGCTGATGGTATTCATTTTATTCCAATTGATCTGACCTAGACAGGTCACTATTTAACTTTATCTCATTGGGATTAAATATAAAATAAGATCACTCCTCAACACTAAGATTACGTTGAAAAAAATTTGAGCTCACTTAACTGAGTAAATTTCAGTTTACTAAGATTACGGTTCAATAGTTTTTAATCCAGAACAATGTTAAAGCTGTACACAATATTTGGTTTCCTATTCTTTAAATAACTCGGTGAAAAATGTTAACAATCATCAAGAAAAGTCCATATGGTGGATTTGAATTAACACTGGACTAATGGAATCAAACTGTTAACTAGAAGGGTATATTGCTGAAGCAATAGAACTCGCAAGGCTGCCCAAGATGCTATGTGGCACACCAGGAGGAAGTATGAAGGAGAACCAGGCAATAGTGGCTTGGTGACTCGGAGGAGAACTTACAGTGCCCAACATACAAATTGGAGAATCTTGCCTTCGAACCAAGAGGAATAGTGGTTGGAGAGGCCCAGATCCTTGGAAGGGTTCCTCCTGGGCAAAAATTTTTAGCCATCACGATTCCTCATAAATCTCAAGGATTCTGTCATTCCAGCAGATTATGGGCTAATTGACTTTTATAGAGGTCTGAATTGCCAATTATGATTGGTTCCATCCATTTTAAGAGCCTCCATCTACATTGTTTGCTTTTTTTTTATTTTTATAGAATTGGTGATGCCAAGTTTACCCTACAATTCCTGACATGCTGCTCCTAAATTGATTCAAATATTTTTTCTAGGACTTACTTTCCAGAACAGCAGTACGTTATGAATAAACGAGGGCCTATCAAACCATGTACAGTGAACTTGTATACTTAATATTCCCCATTACTTATTTTAATTTTAAAGGTTACATTAGCACTAATGTTTTTCGCTGTATATTTTACTCCTTTTGTATTTATACACCGTTGTCATTAAAATTAGAAGATAATACCATCCCCAAATACAAGAAAGTGAGTCCTCTGCTTTTATATGGAAACCCAAGTGAAAAATGGTTTGTGGGGTTTTTATATTTTTATTCTATTTGTAGTTTTATTATTAATGGTTTTTAATTTACTGTGGCTTATGTTCTTGTAGCTTTAGTGATGGATGAGTGTATTATAATGTATTAATACCGCTTTTTCTAAAATTATTTTTATATTTTGTTGTTATTGTTTTATGGAATTTCTTGTATTTTTATGTACTTTAAAGAGCATTTCACTTCTTGAAATGAGATTGAGATAGACCTGGTGTGTGGAGCAGAGTGTCAGCATGTGCAGCGAAGCTAGTGTTTAATTATTTTACATCTTTCATGAACATGTTTTGAGCCCAATTACAGGTGGTAAAGGTTACAAATATATGTTATCAGATACAAAGAGAGGAAAAGGAAGGGGGGAAAAAAGGAGAGAAAAAATAATACCAATGCTAATAAAGGAAAAAGAAGGGGGGGGGGAATGGTCACGAGTCCATTAAAGAAATCAACTACTTAAAACGCAAACAATCACTAACTACACACAAATATAATGTTATTTTAAATTAATGTTTAAAGCATTAAAATACTGCAATTAATAATTTAACATTAACTTAAATATTAATAATGAAGCAAAATATTTAGAGAAAAAAAAAATAACTAATTTTATAGACATTAACAATCCCATTGATAGGTAAATTTTTATGTCATCTGCAGTAAATGCTTCCAAAGAATACTTTTAATTTTTGTCAACCCAAAACTGAAGTCCAATAAAAAAATTTCGTATAACAAGTTCCAGACATCATTAATTCTTATAAGGGGACCATTGTAATAAGACTTAATCGAGGGCATGTTGAAGTCCTTTAATCTGCTATCACTCTGCCTAGCCGAAAGTTAAGTTTTCCAAGCATCCTGAAGTCGTCAAGATCTTCCTGAACTAACTTAACCAGGTGTGACACTGACAATATTAAGCATCTCTCTTCAAGTTTATGCGGTACGTTAAATTCACTCATTAATTTAACGTAGGAAATATCTCAACCTGGATAGAACATCCATTTTCTAAAAAATAAATATTTTAAGTTTTTGTAATTTTTTCCCACTAATAGATCTAGGATACATATAAAGGAACAGTACTCAATATGTATCCTAATCAGAGAATAAACAGAAGAATTAGAGTATTCAGATTATCGAAATTATTACGAGTTCTTTTGACAAATCCCAGTAACTTATTGGATTTTATGTATTTGTGATTTAAGTGGTATGAAAATGTTAGCTGTTTGTTAAGAATAATCCCTATATTTTCAACTCTATTCAATAGTCATCCTATTCGATAAGTAAAATTAATTGAATGTTTTTTCCTAGTAATATCAGTATAAAACACTTATTAACATTAAGTGGAGGCGATTATTAGTAGAACATTCCATCAACCCATTCAAGTCCACTTGAATTTTTATAAAATCCGCAATGCCATCAACATACCTGAAAAGCTTCAGGTCATCAGCAAACATTCAGAAAACTTTACATAATTGACAATATCATTAATAAAACACAGGAACAAAAGTGACCCTAAATTACTTCCCTGATGCACACCAGATGTAGTTGTATAAACCTGTGACTTTATTCCATTAAAATTGACGTACTGTACTCGATTCCGAAGATATGATGCTGAAAGTTGTAAGTAATCTTTAGCTAAGCCAAAACTTTTATTTAAAGGCAGGTTAAAAATATACTGAATTGGTTCTAGGAGAGGTTTATGGATACCAATGAACAAGGATGGTGGAATTCCATCTGGACCATTACTTTTTGAATTACTTAAAGTTTTAATGGCATTTATAATGTCATCAAATATAATTGGTTTAACTGATAATTAGTCAGATCAGTAATTCTCACAATCAGTAAAGTAACTAACATTATATTGCGAAGGCTGTCCAGAATTGTCTAAAACCTTCAGCAAGTTTGTTACGGCCACTAACAGATTCACCATCCAACTTCATCACCAACGGACAACCTGAACTAGTTTTCTTCCTAGATACATAGCTCCAAAGGGTTTTGAGATCAGTTTTTATTGCAAATTGAGTTCAAGAATAAATTCCCGAAATTTTTTATCTATATTTTTTCGCCTGTTTTCACAAACCATTAAAACATTTAGAGTGGAAACTCACTGTCAGTTCAATGTCTTCTATGAAACTTTATAAGTTTTATTTTTTTTTATTTTTTTTTTTTTTTATGATTTCTGCATAAAACCAAACCAGATTTTTAAAATTTGGGTCTAGTTTTTGGTATAACTTAATCAAAAGCAGTAGTCAAAAACGCATAAAAGCAATTGGCAGCTTCATCAACATTACTTATTGAATACAGATGAGACCAATCTATTTTATTTTAAATCATTTCTAATACTTCAGAATTAACTTTATTGTAATTGTAAGATTTTTCCCTAAATTTTGGAAAAGCAAAAATATTTAACGGAAATTAATTTTGATAAGTAGTGGAGTCTATTGTAACAAGATTATCATTGGTGTAAACTCAAGAAACAAATACAGAAGCAGCCTTGGTGGTGAGCATATGATAGTACCCTTCTGCCTATTCTTTTACAATAATGTCCTTAAGTATAGACTGGTACTGGGCATAGCCATTGTACCCTATATGGAAAAGAATATATTCAGTACATCACACATTATTTAATTGTTTATTGCCTTTCATTCCCCTCCCCCTTCTTGAGCCGATGTATAATCCACTTGAAAAATACTTAAAAAGATTGTACTTGAAAATTTACTGCTGTTTTTATTAGCCAAATTCCAACAGCCTCCTATTTAGTGATAGTATTAGTTTGTTTAAATCTTATGAGTGGTTGTGTATACATATTCAGTTTTATTTGTGCAGTTTTTTTTTTGTTTTGTTTTGTTTGTTTCTTTCATTTCAATGACTTTTATTGTAGATACTTTGTTTTAGGCCTTATATGAAAAATTGTGTCATTTAAATTCAGATCTTCAGGTATTGTCCGTGTCTTCATGTTTTTGGCTGATGTTTTGCTAGATATATTTCCAGCTTCCTCAAGGCTTTCTCTGAGACTAAAAAGTTCTGTTCGAATTTGGTTAAAAATTTGCCTAAAACACGAAAACACAGTACCCAAGATGTTGATTGTATAAATGACAAGGGCTGTGGAAATCTTTGAGAAAATTTACAAACTATTGCTAAAGAGTTTAAATTTTTATATCTATGTGGGCTCCACATAATATATTTATCTAGAAATATTTTATTTAAATCTGATATTTTATTATTTGTAAGTTGTTGAATCAAAAATTAAGTTGAACCAAAGTCTGAGAAATAGTGCAATAAAATTATTTTTGAAAGTGCCATCAAATAGATTTTAGGGTAGAAATGAGAATAATTTTCCATCCCTTATTCACTCTTAACAAGTTGAGCTATGATTTCACTAATATTTATTTATTTTTATGTTTTTTTTTAAATTTTACCTAATTAATGGAGTAGGTTTGTTTTATATTCCTATCTCATATAATAGGTTTATTAATATTAATTGTTACTATCCCACCCCTTAAAGAATAAAAGAAAATATTTTAGTTCAGTCCATTCCAAATCAGCTGATTTTAATATTCAACTGTGCTCTCAAGTCTCAGGAATTTTCCAATAGTTTTTTGTTTGCTTTCCTATGAAATAACATCACATTATTATCTTTTTTCCCCAGATTTTTAGCCCAAAATTGGTCCCTGAGGAAATTTCTGAAGATTATAATTTTTACACTACTACTTCTTTTGTAGAGGATTGCACTTCAGTTTAGTGTAGTTTATTTGATAACTTAATGATCATATTCTTTACTGAACAAAGTCGGCCCAAGAGTGGTAAGGATTTAGAAAATGAGTAAAATACATAACCCTGTATGTAGTTGTTATGTGTTGAATCAAAAAATATTGTACATAGAAAGTTTGATTAATTTCCAGCCTGCACTACTTTCTCTACTTCAAGGATGCTATTGTAGTAGTAGTAGTAGGAAACATGCACACCATACATGGATGGCTGTGTCTGCTCTCTCCACATCCATCGCCTGCACTTCT
This sequence comes from Riptortus pedestris, assembly GCA_019009955.1. Classification (NCBI taxonomy): domain Eukaryota; kingdom Metazoa; phylum Arthropoda; class Insecta; order Hemiptera; family Alydidae; genus Riptortus; species Riptortus pedestris. The sequence continues at coordinate 75,363,492 of CM032228.1, forward strand.
TCAGCCCTGTCAATCAATGTTTAGCCTTGAACAAAAATTTTCATTTATACAATGTTGAAGACCAAATACCTTGCGGTTTCTTATTTTTTTTTTTGCAAAAAGAGCCTTATTACTGAGCAAATTAAATATCACTTGGATGATTTATGTGGGTGGCCCCCACCTCGTATTCCTTTCTAAAAGAATAGCCAAAATATTTTTTAATAATACACCCCACTGGCCAGATATGACACCCAGAGAGTTCTGCCTTTTCTTAAATATAAAATTTGGCCTTCGAAGGAGCTTTAACACCAAAGAATCCATGCAGCAGTGTAAGAATATTTTTCTAGCAAAGAAGAAAATTATTTTTTCCATGGTATAGAAATGTTCCCTTATACACGTATTAACTCTATTGAACTTGAAGAGAATGTATTGAGAAACAATAAGATCAGTTCTTTTCTTTCAGCATTCCTGCTTTAGCAAACCAGAAACTTTATATATACCTTACTATGTATATCCAAATTTACAAATGTGAAAATTGATATTATACACACATTTTCACTAGCTTGAATATAAAAGAAATACGTTGGCCTTAATCTCACATGGTAAACCATGAGCGGCTAGTTCGATTCTTGCCTGGGTAATAGGAATTTATTTAGTGATGAACTCATTAAATAGAATCATTAGTCCCACCCTGGCTAGAAGAAGATGGTAACCTGCAGATAACTCGTCCCAATTAGCCTTAGTAGCAAAAAGTCAAGATTAATTTTAATAATAATAATAAAATACAAATAACTCGGGTAAGTTACTCGTTTTCTTTTTTTTCTTTTTCTTGTGGTTTCAGCCTTCAGTAATTCTTCACTAATCCTATTTTCAATTTGAGAAAGTTAGTCACTAAACATCTCATGCCCAGTTAAAATTTAAATTCCTATTTACCTACATTTATTATGGGAGAGGAGAGAGGAAGAGGGAGACAGGAATAGATGATGACATGAGATCACCAGTCTGTCATTCCAACATTTGGGAAATCTACTCAGCTACGTAACCTCTGTATAGCAGACTTTTTGGTTTTATCACTATTAATTTCATAAATAATTACATATTAATAACATGAATATTCCTTTTTTAATTCAAAATGTAAATAACAGAAAACAATTTGTAGTGTAACTTAATAATAATATAACCAACACAAACCATATGTTAACAAAAGAAAAACAATAATCATATGTTAATAAATGTAAAACAATAATCATATGTAACACCTCCTCATCTATTTACAGTGGTGTGGTGCCTTACGTAGGATGAGCTGGTCAACATGTCTTTTGATGACGCGCCCATCATCTAGAACCACGGTGTACATTACACTTCCTTGTTTTGCAGTTATAGGCCCAAGTGTCATTTGGTTGATCCGTTGACATACTCATGAGCTTGCACCTTATCCCCAACCTTAAATTTCCTATTGATTCCGACTTGGAGTTCCTTTTCCCGATATATCCTTGTTTCTAATGTTGGAACTATTAGGGAGAGGTTCGTCCTGATGTTCCTTCCAAACATTAGATGATAAGCTGATTTTCCAGTAGCATTGGGCGATTGTCTGAGTTGCATTAGGAGTTTTTGCACTTTATTTTGTAGTGTTCCCTTTTCTCCCTCCATAGATTTTAACGCCTTCTTGACAGTCTACCTTTCAGCCTGACCATTTGAATGCGGATGGTATGGCGCAGATGTTTTGTGAATAATTCCACATTCATTCATGAAGTTTTCGAGCTCTTGGGAAATAAACTGTCTTCCATTATCGGATATCAATATGTAAGGAAAATCAAAAGTTGAGAATGTTCTTCGTAATTCTTGGATTGTCCAGGTACTTGAAGTTGTTTTTGTCGGTCGGGTAACTTCTACCCACTTACTAAAAGCATCAACTAATATAAGGTACTGTTGACCATCTGTTGGTCCTAAGAAATTAACGTGCACCCTCTCCCAAGGATTAGAAGGATGTTCCCATGGGTGGACAGTTTTCTTGGCAACGTTGCGTTTTCAATGCATTCTCGGCATTCAGCAACCATCTCTTCAATATCCTTGTCCACGTTTTTCCAGCAGCAAAAGCTGCGAGCTAAGGCCTTCATTTTCATTCCTCCCAGATGTACTATATGAAGTTCTCGAAGCACATGTGATCTGAGAGAATGAGGTATCATAATTCTCCAGCCTTTCATTACACAATCATCTTGAATAGACAGCTTGTTATCATGAAATCCATATTGTTCTACACTTTGTCCTGATTTTAAAGCTTGTAAGATTGGCGCCAAAACTGAATCTTTACGAGTTTCCCTAGCCACTACGGTACTGCTGACATTGAGTGTCTCCAGTTGGTTTATCTGGTATTTAGAGAGGTCATCTACAACATTTTCTTGGGCCAGTTCAATGGGAAACCGTGAGGGATAATCAGCTGTGGAATGATGAACAGTTTGCCTGTACTCTATATCATAGTTAACCCTTTCCTTGCGCAAAGCCACTATAGTGGCTTTGCGCAAGGAAAGGGTTAAAACCAGAGAGAAAGTGAGCATAATTGAATATCCTTTTTGCTAAGATTGTTGGTAAGGTTTTTGTTGGATTGAAAATCGATACTAATGGTTTGTGATCTGTAATCAATGTAAAGTTTTGCCCATAGCAAAAAGGAAAAAACTTCTTCAGGCCCCAATATATTCCCAAGGCTTCCTTATCGATTTGAGAGTATCTCTGTTCAGCTTTTGTTAACAACCGAGATGCGAATTGGTCTGTCAGTCCCATTGCTTTAGCGGTGAGATAAAATGGCTCCCAAACCTACTGGTGAAGCATCAGTAGCCAAGACCAGAGGCAAGTTAAAATCAAAGTGCACCAAAATGTGATCACTTGTGATAATATTCTTAATCTTCTAAAAACTTGTTTCACAAGATGGACTCCAGTTGAACATGTTTCCTTTCCATAGTAGCTCATTTAACGGATGTAGTAGTGTTACCAAATTCTTTATGAATTTTTTGTAATAATTTGCTAGGCCCAGAAAAGTTCAGATCACAGAAACATTTTCTGGTTTTTTACATTTTAATATAATTTGTATCTTATTATCTGATTTGTGTAGTCCTTTACTATAAATCAGGTGACCTAAATTCTCAATTTTGGATTGGAAAAACAGGCATTTTTCTTTATTTAGCCTCAAATCATTTATCTTAAGTCGTTCAAAGACTTTACCTCATCGTTGGAAAAGCTGTTCCCTATAAGAGCCTTGTACAATTATATCATCGAAGTAGCATTGTACACCTTCTAAATTATGTAATGTTTTGTCCATAAATCTTTGCCACACCAAAGGCGCAACCTTAACACCAAACATTAATTGGTTCACCTTAAATAATCCTTTATGAGTACTAATCGTTTGCATGATAGCACTGCCTTCATCCATTTCAAGTGTAAATATGTGTTACGGATGTCAAGAGTACAAATCATCTTGCCACCATACATTTTTGACATTGTTCTGGGTAAGGGATAATGATCGTCCTTTATAACTTTGTTCAGGGTCACCTTATAATCAGTGCAAATTCTAACTGAACCATTTTGTTTTACAACTGGTACTATTGGTGTCCCCCAATCTGATGATTCGACTCGAGTGATTATACCTAAGGTTTCCAGCCGTTCGAGTTCTTTTTCTACTTTTTCCTGTAATGCATATGGCATGTGTCTCAGTTTAATGTAAATTGGCTGAGTCTTGTCATTTACATTGAAGTGGCCCCTTCATTCGGTATTCTTTCAATTTCTTCTTTGAAAATGTCTTCATACTGATTCATCAATTTTTCTAGTCTTGAAATATCTTTCTTTTCTTCACTCGAGGTCAATTCACATATGTCAGCTGCATCAAGTTGAACTTCTCTTATCCAGTCTCTTCCAAATATAGAGTCTACACACTTGTTTACTATGTAAAATTTTCCAACGAAACATTGATCTCTGTACTGAACCTCAACAAATACAACTCCTTTTGGTTTAATTATTTCACCAGTATATGTCTGGAGTTGGACATTTGTTTGGAAAATTCTTTTTGTTGAGTTTAAATGTTTCATAAGATATAATATTTAGTGCTGCACCCGTGTCCAATTTCATTGGGCCCTTCCAATTTCACTTCAATCATGAACTTGTCATTTTGATTTTGAATGAAGTTGATATATTTTATGAGTACAATCATCTTTACTTTCAACATTTTCTTCCGATTGTTTTACTTCATGGTTTGGTTTTCTTAAGCATACTCGTGCTAAGTGGCCAAAACGTTTGCAAAAGTTAAATTCGGTATTTTTAAACTTACATTGATGTGCTCTATGTGAATCATCACTACATCTATAGCATTTGTTCCTTAGTTTCTCTAAATGAGATTGATACCCAGAAGGTTGTGTATTTACCTTAGGCTTATTATTAGACTTATCATTCTTGTACTGTCTGTAGCTGGTGGATTCTTAGTGAACGTCATTGTGATTATCCTGTGTCTTAATTATTCTACTCTCACTCTTTGCTATTCCAACGTGGCTGCCTGTCCAACTACCTCCTTAAACGGTTCTAATAATGTATTTTGCACAAGTAAACTGGCAATCCACACTAAGTTTTCTAAGGATATTTGCATAATCTTGTATAGATTTATTACTTAGCTAGTTACATGTTGTAAATTTATGCTGACGAGCCCAAATACTAGGTTTTGGTTCTATTTGAGCGATTAGCAATTGAATCAATTCATATGTTTTATTATGTGGATTCTCTGGTATCCAAATATCATGAAGCTGTTCATGCATTTGTGGGGGGATTGCTTATAAGAATAGATTTACCTTGTTTGTTGGACTTACATTTCTTCGTAACTGAATGTAGTTTCCAAACCGCCGAGTGAAGTTTTGGAAACTTTCCTCCTGTGTATATGGCTGAAAAGGAATGTTAGCTACATTCTGATATATTTCAGAAATAGCCATTGCAGTGCCTGTATTGTACTTTTTCCTTTCTGCTTCAAGAGTAATTGTATTTGTTCATGTATTTCTTCCAAGTACCATCTATTTTTTAGTTTTTTTTCTATTGAATTTGTGTAAAGTTCAATATTTGACTGTGCATTTTCGATTTCAGTCCATATTGTTGAAAAATTTTCAGTGTAGTAGGTAAGTGTATCTTGAGAATTTCCACATTTAGGTAGATCATCTTTTAGTTTGTTCAAGCGCAATTCTAGTAACTTCCTTTTCTTCAAATACTGGTCCAAATCTTTTTGTCGTACCATTTTCCTCGTCGCCATTATTAATTTCATAAATAAGTGCACATATTAATAACATGAATATTCCTTTTTTAATTCAAAATGTAAACAACAGAAAGCAATTTGTAGTGTAAATTAATAATAATATAACCTCAAAAACCATATGTTAACAAAAGAAAAGCAATAATCATATGTTAACAAGTTTAAAACAATAATCAAAAACAGATGCTTTAAAATAATTTTGAGAATATGAACCCACTTTACTAAACAGGTTCTTTTTTACTCAGATAAAAGGAAAGAAGTGGTTTACTCCCATATCTTCCTTTACTTTGTATATGGAGTAAAAAAAAAAAAAATAAATAAAAATTCTAGAGTTATTTAAAATTGCTTTTGACTTTGAAGAACTTTGAATGTAGGGCTTCAGAGTACTAATTAGTTATAAGGTGAATAAGAAACTTTATTTCCTTGGTCAAAAGCAAATCAGAATATTTTTTTCATAGTTTTTTATAAATTATTATTTATAAATGGGTGTTCGAAACCTCTCTGAGTGCACAGTATTCATTATATATATTATATTTATACCAACCATCTTTATTTTGAAATATCATAATGGACCAATAATTCAGTACCTTTTTATTAAATATTAAAGGACTTTGAAAAATATGCATTTTTAAGTCATATTCTAAAAGAGGAAGGGTTGGAAAATAATAGAGTGTACATAATTTTTCCCATAGCTTCTGAAATTGTGCAAGATTATTGCTATTACAATTAAGAAGAGATAGAATATAGCATGTCTTTCAGCTTGCAGGTTGATATGCACAGTTTTGATTGATTGAAATTTGGGAACTGGCTGACTAAATGTGCTGTCTCAGGAACTGCAGTTTCTGGAACTGTAAATTTCTCAAATTCTTTTTGAACCTTGGTTCCGGAGGCTGGTTTCCTGAAGCAGGTTATATTATTATAATGAGGAATGCATATTTTGAATAATTGATTCATGATTAAAACAACTTAAAACTAAAGGTGGTTTTTATCAACATACAAGAAAACTGTATAAAACAAATTATGTTTATACATTAGAAATCATGGTTTAAGTTTTTAAATTGTAAGAAAAATTATATCTGAGGCTAATTTGATAAATTGTTATGTGTAATATCAGTTATCAGCCTTATCAATCACAATTATTTGCTTATTTTTATTAACATACTATTAATGAAGCCAAGGCCAAGTCTAATCAGGATGGGTTATAACCTTTTTATAGACAAGGTGGGATTAGAAATTTTATTGATTGATTGATCACATGGGAATCAAACACCTGTCTCAAGATTAACTAACGGAAAACAACAGAAGTACCTTCCTGTTAAGAGATTCCCTTTCAATACAACTGAGAAATTAATTTGAGAAAAAAAAATATGGTTTTTAAAATGTGAATTTTTTTAAAACTTTACCTCAAGTGAGACAGCAATACATGCAATTTTTATTCTTTATTTGACTACATATAAATGGTGGTTGGTACATTGTTAGTTTCTCTTACATACTCATAAATATTTTCTTGACTTTGAGAGTCCTGGCTGTGCTCTTGTCAATTGCACTTCTAGCTTCAAATAAAAGGCCTACTCATGATCTTATTATTTCAAAAAATATGTCACATAAAGGAAAAAGTAGTAGATTTAAAACATATAACATTAAGAAAAAAAAATCAGTGTCCCATAGAATATTTAGAAATAATATATGTATAAATATCTTTCAGATTAAAATTTACCAAATATATATATATAAAATTGAATAAAAGGTCAGAAAAAATAAGAAATGGATATTTACAGATAATATGTATAAAAATTGAATAGATAGTCAAAAGCAAATAGTTATATTTAATTCTAAAAACCCCACTAGAGGAGCTACAGGTAACGATTTATATATATATATATATATATATATATATATATATATATATATATATATATATATATATATATATATAAAACATGTAATGAGGAATAATAGAGAAGCCAGACAATGCCTTAACTCTTCAAAGAGAAGTTGTAGGAACCAAAGATTCCTTATGATCAAAGCCCCTGGATCGTACAGATGAGAGAGGCTTCTGGTGCATTCTCCTACCTTGTTAATATTCTTAATCCCGTCCATGTACAATGTATAGGTTTTCGGCAATACTAAGGGTCTTGCCTTTTTTTGCTTCATAAAGGAGTTGTCCTGACTCTTCTTCTTGATGTGGTCATGGAACTCTGTGTCTCTGGTAACACGTTATTAAGTCCGACTTGATTGGTTCTCTTTGAAGTCTTTCAATGACGACTTTCTAAAAATACAGAAAGAGTGGCTACTACTTCGCTTCTCTATATCTAAGTCTAGGTAGCAAAGTTTATTTTGTTTTTCTATTTCCAAGGTTTACTTAATTGTCCCATGACAATGAAAGTATGAAAGTGTCCCAATTCAATTCTCCCAATGTCCCACAAAAAATGATAAATACATCATCAACATTATGTCCCCAAAAATCAATGTACATGAAGTAGAGGTTGTAAGGAGACAATATAAACTTCTCTTCCATGTAGTTCATGAACATACCAGCTGCCAGGGGGCTGATCCTAGATCTCATTATTAGACCTGGTCCATTTTATAACAGCTGCCATTAAATTTAAAATAATGTTGATAAACAAACGGTAAGTAAATTCGTAAATTCTCTGGTAATCAAAGTATTGAAATTTTTATTTTTGAAAATAGTCTCGAACACCTTAATAACGAGTGTGGGTGGAATATTTCCAAACATATTGACCACATCAAAGATGCTAGTATTCTAGTTCCTATCAAAGAAAGATTTTTCGAGACAAGTTCACTAATATTGGCTACAGAGTGAGAAGGTTTGAAGTTAGTGAGGCTTTGAAATATTCATACCTTACCCAATTGTTTCAAAGGTGCAGAGTTAAATGAAACTATGGGTCTGAGTAGGTTGTTTTCTTTATGTACCTTTGATAAACACTATAGCTGCGGGAGGAGTGGGTTCATAATCACCAAGAACGGATATTCTTCCTTTTTAAACAGATTAGGAACTTGTAATATAGCTTCTTTTATATTACAGTTTAATAGGCAGTAGGGTCAATGGGGGGCTAATTGGATACAGCCTTCCTCGATCAGCAGAGAGTACACTTTGTTCTCATACTCACCCTTACCCATAATAACTGAACCTTCGCCTTTTTCGGCCTTTAAAACAAGCAGATTGTTCTCTTTTAACCTTTTATTAATAATTCTCATTATCATTAGGACCCCCCCCCCCCTGTCCCGAGGGGCTCAGGTTAGCCATGCGAGCTAAAGCGTTGACCTTCACCTCACATGGCAAACCTACAGTGGCGAGTTCGATTCTCGCCTGGGCAAAGGAAATTATTTAGTGACGAAATTCATTAAATAACATCCTAAAATCCCACCATGGCTAGAAAAGGGTGGTAACCCGTAGATAACTCGTCCCAATTAGCCTGAGTTGCAAAAAGTGGGCGTTAATAAAAAATAGTAAATAGGACCTGTCCCGAGTTATTTTTATTATGAAAGAATTTTCTATTATTTTTATTTTTGTACTGGGCATTGTTGAGAAAACCCGAACTTAAAAACTTTTGATTCAATAGCGATTTCATTTGTCGTGACATTATCAAATATAATACCTTCGATAGCCACTATGAGATCAATGATATATCCCTTTACCCTGATGCCGCCTTAGGACAAAATTATTTTTAATTTAAGCAGGAGGATGGGAGATAATGCAGGCATAAGAGGCTAACATCATTCCAGTCTCCTCTCCTACAACCTAACCCCTTTCCTTTCTTTGTTAAATGCTGGTGTGTGTGTGTGAATATATATATATATATATATATATATATATATATATATATATATATTAACTAATAAGTATATAAGCATGGATACCAAAAAAATGTTTGCTAAGTCTTTTGTATGAAATGTACTGCTTTATGGGAGCGAAGGTTTGACTCTCCACAAAAGGGAATACCATAGGTTGGAAGCAGTGGAAATGTGAATTTGGCATAGAATCGCTAGAACAAGTTGAACTAAAAAAAAAAAACCAACATTGAAGTTCTAAATGAGGTAAGTGAGAACAAAAGGCATTGGAAACAAGAAGAGTGAAACTTCATGGACATATCGTAAGGCACAACGACTTCATTAAAAATAAATTTGAAGGTAAGGTTCTTGGGCATAGGGAAGAGGAAGGCCTCGAAAATCCTATTTTGAAGACATCAAACATCTTATGTGTTTTAGTGAGTATAGTAATATGAAAAGGGGAGCTTCCGATAGAATACAATGGTTGCAACTACAAGGATTAGCCATTAGATCAAGATATATATATATATATATATATATATATATATATATATATATATATATATAAACACTCACACACACACACAATCAACCAACTCTTATAGCAACTTTTGTTTCATCTTTATCAAGCACTATTTTTAAACGTTTTATGTAAAACTGAAGATCATGTATGCTTGTAGTTGAAATCAGGAGGGGAGAGGAGATGGGAGGGTGGAGTTGATTAAGGAAAGTTTAACATTCAAAATATCTCCGTTTTTATCGTCAGTCTAAAGATAACATGTGTTACTAGTGACCTAATTAATTAAGTATACAAAACATAGAATCGAAACATTTTGTTTGGTTAATACCAACCATCGTGTCATGCAACTCTACAAACTATATATTAGCAGGTTTCCCATAAGAGAAATCAGCTATTGAGGTTGTAGGTACTCATGACGCGATTTTCGAAAACTTTCTTCAAATGCCTATCGACCCTACCAACGTACACACACATGCACACATATATAATAAAACAACGATGGATTATTCGATTGACAAGAATTTTTTTTTTATTCCAAAGATAATCTTGTGGCATTACATTTTAAATATGATTTCTGGCATATGACCGCCACGGCTGGCTCGGATGTAGTCCAATCTGGAAGTCCAATTTTCGATGACTTTTTCCAACATTTGTGGCCGTATATCGGCAATAACACGGCGAATGTTGTCTTCCAAATGGTCAAGCGTTTGTGGCTTATCCGCATAGACCAATGACTTTACATAGCCCCACAGAAAGTAGTCTAGCGGTGTTAAATCACAAGATCTTGCGAGGCCAATTCACAAGTCCAAAACGTGAAATTAGGCGGTCACCAAACGTGTCTTTCAATAAATCGATTGTGGCACGAGCTGTGTGACATGTTGCGCCGTATATGTATAATATTTAAAATGTAATGCCACAAGATTATCTATCGAATAAAAAAAAATTCTTGTCAATCGAATAATCCATCGTTGTTTTATTACAATTTAAAGTTCTATACCTCTAAAAAAAACACCCTTTACATTTGTCTGTTAACGCCCGGGCGGCCGCAATCTTACGAAACTCGATATTTAAACGTTTTATGTAAAATTTAAGATGAAGTTCGTTAGTGGCTGAAATCCGACCAGTGGGAGAGGCGGGGATTTACAGGGAGGAATTTTGAAAATTCACAATATCTTCGTTATTGTGCGTCGGGTTGAAAAATGATATAGAATCAATATTTATGCAGATGTAATGTTTTATGAATGTTATGTACAATGTTTTCTCTATATTGAATATTAACGGAAATATTTCCACATTTTAGGTTTCGGTCATCAGTAAACCCCCACTTCTATTAATGACATAATAAAAATAAGCATATATATTATGAAGCACATCATTCCAGGGTTAAATACCAAATATGGTTTTCATTGAACTATTACGTTGTGAAAAACATGCAAATGCGTTGCATGATGAGTATTCATATGGAATATCATACTTTGCCGCTATCCCCATTTCTCTTAACCAAATTTTTGATGAAATCTTTTGCTTGTATTACGGTAATGGCTTCTGAATCGTCCTTAGTTATTTGTGCACATATTTCGAAAGGTTTTATTATGTCCTATGATTTAGAGAAAAAAATAACGTTTTTCTAAAGTGCCTATCTATCCTAGTGGGAGTTTCGATTTAAGAAGAATAAGCATGTCATAGAATTTGAATTCTCTAGAGGCGACAATTGTCTCTTTGATCTTTATGAAAAAAAATCATATAAATTATTTAAATAGTGATTAAAATTGTTGGTTAACTTAACAAATTATCTGAGGTTGTGTCTTGTATATTAACCGAGATATTTGCATTTTCCAGTTTTTAGCCTTCAGTAAACCCCCACTTCTACTCGTTTTACGTAAACAATTCTCTGTTATATAATAAATCACATTGCTCGAAGCTTAAATACTTATACGTGATACATGCATATATGTTCTGGTTACTCCCGCACCCAAGCCTTACGTTCTTGGACTACTAAAATGTTATTGATTGAGATAAAAATTATTCTGATTCATTATAAGTTACAGTGCTAGATATAGTAAATAGTTTTCAATAAAATTAATATGTTATATTCTGATAACATTAATATGTTATATATTTCAGTAATTGTTTTTCTTTCCGGTAAAAGGTTGGCAGACCTGTTTGTATACATTCTAGACGCTTCCCGTTTTCGGAAGTTTTCTTATTATCATTTGTATTTATTCACTTAATATTGACATGCTGTTATGTTACCAGTATGTAGATGTATCTATTGTTAAACTTCACGAGGGAAATGTGCTTAGTTTACACAGCCCCTGCATTGCCCTGTACTTTATTTTATAACTGTAAGTGAAGATCCGGTTCACGAATTTCATTTAAAAAAATTAAATTTAATCAACCCTTAAGAATAATGATGATTGCATTAGAAACCATTATTGATTCATAGGGGCCAAATGTTTATTGTCTTTTTTTCATGGTTTAGTTTCTAAACTATAATAAAGCCTCCCAAATCTTAGCGCAGCTTGTTAATAAAATCGTCTATGGTTGAATATAACAAAATGGTGTGGTTAGTAATAACAGCAGCATTTCCTTTTTCAATATCTTTTTTGACTTTTTAATGTAAAGGATCTTAATAAAGTAAAATAATTAGAAGTTAATATTATACTAAGTCTTCCATATATAGGGCGATTAAATTATAAGACTCTAAGGAAAGCGTGCCAAGTGAATAAATTATCAATGTTCATGCGGCGCAAATACTTAAATATTTGATGAGGCTATTGTCTAAAAATTTAGAGAGTTTCTAGTTGGTCCCTGAATAGTGTAATTGAAAAAGTTAAGGGGGTTGCATAATGCGTCATCTGTAATCAATGAAATCAGTAATTGTTTATTTTGTGGAGGTCCCTTCCAGGCCAGGGCTTGGATCAATAACCACCCACAGCTGGGAGCCTGGCTCTAGGATTCCATCCTTTATAGATCTCCCTATCTCAAATCAAACCACCTACATTTCCAATATATTGATTTCGAGACCATGTTCGTGCCGCTCATTATTTATTCATTAACGCCCACTTTATGACAGTAAGACTAATCGGGAAGGGTTGTCTACAGGTTACCACCCTTTTATAGCTAGGATGTGACTAAGGATTTTATTTAAGGAGTTCGTCACTAAATAAATTCCCCTAGGTTTATCAAGTGAGATTAAGACCAAAGCATCAACTCACATGACGAACCTCTGCCCTATTTTTTAGAGAAATGTTGAATGTGATCGCCATTCCCTCAGTAAAATGTACATTGAAAGTCAACTTTCACCTCATCAATGTGGCATCATCAGCCAGAACAGGTCCTAAAGGTGGGCCTTACTTCCAAAACAAAACTCTTTTTTATTTTTAATATATTTGTAGATGGCAGAGAAATCGCGGCTTGAACTTTGTCTTGCTTTGAAGTTATGAATTGTTTTTAGATATTTTAAACGAAAGTACATTAAAGTTTATTTTAAAGAAATTTACTAAGTTGCTGAAAATTAAACTTATATTTATTTTTTTCTTGTAATAGTTTTGCATTTAAAGAATCTTTTATCAGGTGAGCCATCTCAGCTAAGACGTTGGTCTTAGTTCACTTGGTAAGCCTGGAGTTACGGATTCGATTCCTATAAAGCAAATAAGAATTTATTTAATGACCAACTAATTAAATAAAGTTTTCAGCTAAACTCTGGCTAAAGAAGGATGCGACCTGCTCTTTTATTAACAGTAGTATTATAATTTGAACGTTTATAAATCAAATTTCTACAATATTTAAGTTATAAAAATAATGCGGAAATATCTAGTGCACATATAAAATGGACAAAATATTGCAAGATTAATATAACTGATTCATTAAAGTAATCTTTGTATTAAGTTAGGCGTTTTTCTACATACATTTTAATTCTTTCCCAAAATAAATCATTTTATTTTTCTGAGTGAAATTATCTTAATGAATATCTTTTGTTCCAACAGCACATGAAGGGCCAAGCCCAGCCACACTGCTGGGGTCAGTGGTTAACCTCATGTGTTTTGTGTTTTGCGGCATTAAAGAACAGTAATCCCTTCTTCTTAATACAAATGCCAAATCTGCATAAATATTATTTTTTATTATTATGATTGAAAACACAGGGGTATTTCCGATTAACGTCTTTAAAGTATTGTTATTTTTATGTTTTATTCCTTATTATATAAATATAAAAAGTGAATTCGAAATTTATCATTATATATATATATATATATATATATATATATATATATATATATACGCGCGCGCGCACGCACGCACACACACACACACACGCACGCTAACGCGCACACTTTTATATTCATAGACTAGCTAAGGTACCCAGCATCGCTTGGGAAATCATTTGAGACTGAATGATGATGGTATGTTATCTCGTCAAGGCTTCAATGATTACAACTACAATTCCCGTCTGGGCGTATTGTTTTCCCGTAAGGGTCATGTAGGGGACTTATAAAATTGAAATTTTATATTTGAAGAATACATGAAAATATGTCCCTAATACATCCCTCTCCACTGTTAGCTTCCCGACAACTTTCGCTCCCTCTTGAGTGTTATCATCATTACATTACTTAAATTATTAATTCAAAACATTAAAAAAATCGCATTTTCTAGTAATTTATATACCTGGTGTAAATAAACCCAGGAAACAGTGACACCCAAAAATAATTTAATTAATATTCTAAAAGCGAGGAGAGGGGAAAGAGATCGTAGCCTTTCCTGACGCCTCAAATCATATTGAGTTTAAACTCATATTTTCTTTCGTCATAATGACATTACGAAGCAACGTTTAATAATTATAGATAGTACATTGTCATTTCAATAACGCCAACATATCGGAGGAAATAAAATAATATATACCACAATTAAAAAGTTTATTTCGCAAAACATTTGCTATCACAGGTGGTGTAAATTCAGCATGATTTTGTTTAAGCAACACGTTATACAAAAGAAATAATCGAAATCCTCTTATAGTTAAAATTTTTATTGGATACAAATAACCAAGGTATTTTCTAATAAAAATAAACAGTAAATGAGGAGGCTAGGGGCGGAGATTTATAACCTACCAAATCCGAAGCATACTTAGAACTATCATATAAGTCTAAATAAATAACGTCATTTTCCATAATAAAATTTAATTAATAACACTTTAATCAGTAAAAATAAAATTGTTGACTCACGCCATACTTTTTGCGTACATCTGGTGTATAATGCGTTGTACGATAAAAGTGAAAATAACAAAAGTTAAAAACCAATCGGAAACATAGTACGGCGATTTTTATATTATTACGCACACAAATATATATAAGACCAGTCAGACGTTGTCTTGCATGATATTTCAAGCGATTATGATATTAAATTTAATAATGTTATGTTTAAAACAAAAGCTGCTTTTAATAACACAAAAACAACTTTTGTTATGTGAACGTTTGCCTAAAATCAAATAGAAAATGAAATATCGCGAATTTTTTATTCAGGCCTCACTTATAACCCCCACTCCCGTTTGAATCTAAAAAAATTAATATAGCTTATAATCACGGAAGAATTAATGCTAATTTACATATAGAGTATTGTTAAGTTCGGTTACATCGGTAGTGCCCAATAAAATTGTTGGCTCCCACTTTAATATTTTAGTGTATTTCTCGTTTATACTTTGTTATACGTGATATAAGTGCACATAAGAAAAGTAAATAACAAAATAAACAACTTTTATACTGCGCATATTTGCCGAAAAACCAATAGGAAACGAAATATCGTTATTTTTAATTTTAGGCCTCCCTTGCAACCCCCACTCTTGCTTCATCTGCCGGGCTGATTTGTGAATCTAAACCGTCCAGGACATCACCCGACCGCATACAAAAAAATTCATTCAAACCGGTCCAGCCGTTTAGGAGGAGTTCAGTGACATACACACGTACAGTAGAATTATATATTTAAACACACACACACACACACACACACACACACACACACACACACACACACAGATATATCTATATAGAGCCAAGCACAACAAAAAATAAATGTCATGTGGCTTGTCCGAAAAGGAGGAAACGTAAAAGAAATATTAAGTCCGTCACGCAGAGGCTGCGTAAACTACGCAGATTTCCCACGGGAAGGTTTAAAACAGATAAATCTACATACTGGCAACGCCACAGTGAATGGTAAGGGAATAAATACAAACTGTAATAAGAAATCATTCAGTCAATTTACAAGTTGATAATATCTATACAGAAAGCGTCTGAATTATAAACATAAACGACAGCAAACTTCACAGCGCTGAATAGATAGAATTGTTCTAGACTGGAAAGATGAACAATTAATGAAATATATCTGAATATAACATATTAATTTTATTGAAAACCATTTACTATAGCTAGTGGAGTAATTTGAAATGAATCAGAAAAATTTCTTTCTCAATCACTCAGATTTTAGTAATCCAAGAACAAAAGAAGGGAGGTTTGTATTTGTTCGTATCTAGTATAATGAAACTTTGTTATTATTGTAATTGTTGTCCCTTAAGGGAAATCTGCTAAAAAATAAAATAAAATCTCCCCTAGTGAACAAGGTTTTATTAGAATATTTTCATTAAGGGATCCATTAGCTAAAATGGAAGTTCTCATAACACGATTTAATATCTACCTGATCAAGCTGTTATAAACAGAGACAGAGATGGTGCTTCCCTATGTGGTTCTAATAAGTGTTTTTGGAGGTTTGGAAAGTTTCTCTTGATTATGTTATTGTCTTCTTCAATTATTCTCACAGTCCAGAAATTAAAATTTTGTGTGTGGTATGTGAGGGAGATTTTGTTTCTCCGGTATTTGTATAGCCGTTTTAACAATTCCTTCTACTCCCCCATGTATATTTTTTTTTTTTAATAAAGTCTCATGTAGGACATTCCCTCATATTTTATTAGAAGTATGTTATATGATGAGACGTATGTTCTCACTCCCTATCTTGGCTGGCCTATGAGTAATGGCTTTTATTGTGCATATTATTGCTCTGTCTTTTTTGTGGTTTTTTGGCAGGCTGGAATCTTGAACCGTCGCACACTGGAGCGAGTGATAGGGTAAGCCGGAGAATATTGATTCTGGTGTCATTTTAAAGCACATCGAATACTCTATTGAACTACCTCATCAGCAATTTTTTAAGCAACTTTGCCAGATGCGATACAACGGTAGGATGAATTTTAAATGTGTACATACAGATTATGTATCGCTTACTAAGTAGAGAATTGTGATTTATAGACACATAATATCAACATATGTGTTATAAATTTTTATTTTTTAATAAATTGAAGTTCACAAAAGCAATACTAAAGTTGTAAACAAAAATATATCTAGAATAGAAATTAAAAAAAAAAAAAAATCTATGTATTTAATTTAATAATGAGAATTTGTAAGCTGGAAGAATATCTAACATTTCTAAAATTTCAAATGTTTTTTTATTTTTCAATTAGAAGTTCTTTTACTTCCGAAGATATTGTTTCTTAGCGATCGCTATCGTTGTTAAGTGTTGGCCTTAAATGTGATATTAAAGGGTCTGAATTAATTAACAAATTATTCAGGATATCTCTGTTGGTAGCCGTCCTTGAAAATTTTCTTGAAAAAGATTCTCTGTATGCGCGGAAGTATTTATGGTTAGCCTCCTGAGCATCTTCTGAGAGCATACCAATTGGTACAATAGCGTGTTTGACTATTTCCGGGCCATGTATTAACAGTTTGTGAACTGTTACTGGCATGTAATACCATCCATACAAATCCACAAATATCTCAGCTGTTTCTCTTGTAAACTTTTCAAACTTTTCAGTAATGATCAAAGCGTTGGACGATATTGCTTGCAAAATAATAGAAAACCGTTTAATTAAATTTACATCTATTCCTGTGATTGACCCCGAAATGTGAGGAAACGCAAAAAACTTACGCTCCGTGTTTCCGTCATTAGATGTACCCAATCCTTGGTTCACTCGGTCAACGATTAATCCCATTTTTTCCCTAAAATCACTAATGATTTTCGTTTGTCTTTGTTGGAGAAGTTCTTTATGAACTTGGGACCGAAAACTCCACGATTTGAAATCTAATCGATATGCAATGTGGAGAAGGCATTCAAAGCTCCTTATCCAGCAATGAAGAGTAGATAGTCCAAAACGAAAAAGGACCGTTAAAATATTTAGACAAGAAAAACACGTATTTAACTATTTTTTCGAACGTGAATGGCTGCGTCAATTGCGTAGAGGAGGAGGCGTTTTACACCGTACGTAGTTGGGAAAGGTCCGCGGGAGGTCTTCCGCACCTAAAAGTGCGGGGGGGGGGGTGTTAACACTAAAAGTAAAATATTTAACGAATAGGCAAGTTTAGGCAAGATCTGACGACGTTGTAAATAAGACAATATACTCCTAAAAGCATGCCAAGTGGTATTTTTTCAAGCAAATACAAGCGATTTGCGAATTCAATTAAATAAAATTATTTTCAGCTCGATGTAAAAAAAAAAAAAATAGAGGAATTTTAAAAACCTTTTGTGCCAGTTTTTAATTTGTTATAACACCCTTAAAGTGTACTGGAAGCAACAATAATTTATAAAATGAAATAAGAGTTCACGACGAATTTAATAAGGCAAGGCTTTTTTTAACATAGCAATTATAACCAGGCATTATGGAAAAACCATTGCAATAATATGGCTAAAAATCAATCTGCTCAATTGAAAAGGGTTTATGTGGTACTGACAATAGAATCAAAATCCCAAATTAAAACTTTTATTTTTTCCCCCAATGTCCAACATTAATGAAGGATCACTCCAGTGTGCGTCGGATAGCGGATAGAGATCGTTATACAAAGCGTGAGCCATGCTGCTAAGAGCAGTGTCAAAGAAATATGACTACCTTAAGCCCCTTTGATTCTATATAATTATTTTTTCATGTTTTTGATGGCTAGGGTTGTTTAACGGATAATAAGGAGAATTTTTTTTTCGATATTAATTATTGACAATGTTTACAAAAAAAAATGATGAAAACCTGTATCTTCATGAAACGTTGAATTTCAAGGTCTAAATTCAATTAACTTGATATATATATATATATATATATATATATATATATATATATATATATATATATATATAAATAGGTGTCTATACTTCTATCGAAAAAAAATAATATAGGGACATTCTCTGAATGGAAAGCCTATTTTTGGATAACTGACACCAAAGGTTTATCTTGTTCCCAATGGTCATCTGTTGTGCGTTCCTCTTGTGGTATGGTTGATAAATGAGGTTTATCAAAACACATTTTTGTGGCTCCTCTCTAAATATGATGATAAGCATGTATCATAAATATGATGATGTATAATAATAGAGATATTTCGAAATTACAAAATTGTCCACTACGAACCCCCCCCCCCTCTCACTCACTGGTTCGATTTCTGTCATTAACGAACTTGACCTTCCTTTTTACGTAAAGGATTAAAAATCGAGTTTGGTAATGAACAAACAAAAATTGCGACCGCTACAGCGTTATGAGACATATACATATCGAAAATCAATCGCGTCAAGAGCATAACCTCAATAGTTCATTTCCCTTGGGGAAAATCTGCTAAAAATCATCCCCAGGTATTCATTCTGCAAATGGTCAACCTGTCGAATGTATTGCTATGACACGTCTATCAAGAGATATGTTTAGCGCAGAGATGAACAATCGTGATTTTAACTTGTATTAATATATCTAATTGACGAAGGTTTGTATTAAAACGCACGATCTTAAATAGGTGATGGTGTATTAAATGCAGATCAAAAAAGATGAAACAGTAAGAGTGATTTTATTTCAAATTAGGTACATATAGCAATAACTTCTAATATATTCATACCAATGTAATACTTCCACTATCAAAAGCTATTTCTTGCAACATTCATTACTTGGTACATCCTGGTTATTATCTGCAACACAATTTAATAAACCCAGTACGATTAGTGTGAATTAAAATATATTTGTGAGTAATTTCAAAGCCTGTATAATTACAACCTCCTAGAATATTAATGTGCAGTGATCTATGAATTAAATGAAACTCTCATTGAGGGAGAAGTAGGAAAAAGGTCCTGTTTCCGCTAAAACAAATTTTGATTGCAAAGAGCAATATATGGACGTTCAAAAGGGGTGGCTATTGCTCTGGAGAAGAAAATGTTCTACTTTAATAGTTACGTTAATTGGTATATCAAATAAATGGTTGGTACAGCCAGTATTAATGATTCTGTTGTCATACCTATCGGCGAAGGCCGTCGTCACTGGCTGATAATTGTGTACATCTGGCAAGGCAAATTGCATTGACAAATTAATCCAAAATACTTTCTGTGTGTAGAGGAAGGAAAGACACACAGCTAATGAGGTGGAGAGGTCTACCAATGCATGAAATATAAAAATCTCTACCGGCCTCTCAGACCGGCATTTCGGTAAAAGTGTTAATAGAATAAGCGCTTAGCCCGGCTTAGACCTATTCCTGTGTGGATGTCCCATACGTGAGAGCAAGTCTCTCTTTATCTCTTCTTTTTTGGTGCTTTATATAAATCACCAAAAAGACAGGTTTTTCCGGTCTCTAATTTTACGAGTATTCAGTACTGCCGATTATTCATCTCCTGACCTTCCTTAAATCTCCTCGTAAATGTTACTCACCGCATCTCAGTATCTAGGGATATTCATTTTTATTCCAAATAGTTTAGCTGTAGCCACCTTATTAAATTCTTCCAATTTTATTTAACTAAAAAGAACATAAAACCTCAAGTGGTCTTCCAAAAATAACTATTTTCTTCTTCCATCGATATTCTCCCCTTTATGGATATCCATCACGTTGTATCATTTATTTTTCTATTGTCAAATTACATGTATATGCAAAAACGTATAGATAGGACAAATTGTTAGATGACTCAAGACACAATATATTAAGTACATACATTCCTGCAGATTAAATGAGGCTCAAATTTAGCAAAACTTTTAAGTGGTAGCTGTCACGACCATAGGAGAGAGGATGAAACTATTACACAAATGCTGAAGAAGGCAGAATGGGGATGCTAAAAAACCATAGAGACGCTTGAACACGGAAATATCATCAACGGAAATTTCCACAACAGCTTAGATACAATATCAAGATCAAATAAAACATTAAAACAGAGCAAGAATTAAAAAGTCCGTCACGCAGGGGCTGCGTAAACTAAGCAGATTTCCCACGTGGAGTTTTATAATAGAGAAATTTCAGAATAGAGAGTCAAACAGTTACGGGAAGGGCCCGAAACTCTCTTGACGGAAACTCACGACTAGACCCGAAGTTAGCCGATCTCATCTCAGAAGCTGAAAACAGAAAAATGCAAATATCTCGGTTAATATTCAAGATACAGAATAAATGTATCTAACATTATTTATAGTAAATTTAATTTGCAATAAGATTGCTTCTATATACTTTTTCGATACGACGTATAGTAACGGAGATATTTCGAATTTTCAAAAATCCTCCCCTCTAAACCCCCCCTCCCACTGGTCGGATTTCAGCCATTAACGAACTTGATCTGTCTTTTTGCACAAAACGTCTAAATATCGAGTTTGGTAACGATCAAACGAAAATTGCGACCGCTAGAGCGTTAACAGACAAATATATATATCTATATATATATATAATTTTGAACGGACCTCATTTTCGTCATCTCCTGGGTAGGATCGATGGACATTTGAAGAAATTTTTCAAAACTCGCGCCATGAGTACGACCTCAATAGCTGATTTCCCTTAAGGGAAATCTGCTAAAACGTCCGTCGCGCAGGGGCTGCATAAACTAAGCAGATTTCCCACGTGAAGGTTTACAATAGAGAAATTTCACGAGGGCTGAACAGTTAAGGAAACGGCCGAACTAGCTTTTGACGGAAACTTACGACTAGACCCGAAGTTACCCGATCTCATCTCGTTATCCGTACAGTCTTCATAAAAATGCAAATATCTCGGTTAATATTCAAGATAGAGAATAAATGTATATAACAATATTTATAGTAAATTTAATTTTCAATAAGATTGGTTTTATACAATTTTTTGATCCGACGCATGGTAACGGAGATATTTCAATTTTCGAAACTCCCCCCCCCATTTCAGCCATTAACGAACTTGATCTGTCTTTTTACATAAAAACTTTAAATATCGAGTTTGGTTACGATCAAACAAAAATTGCGACCGCTAGAGCGTTAATAGACAAATATATATATATATATATATATATATATATATATATATATATAATTACTTATTAATGTCCACTTTTTACAACTAAGGCTAATTGGGATATATATATAAAATTGCCTGAACGTTATAATTTGAACGGACCTCATTTTCGCCATCTCCTGGTTAGGATCGATGGACATTTGAAGAAAAGTTTCGAAAATCGCGTCATGAGTACGACCTCAATAGCTGATTTCCCTCAAGGGAAATCTGCTAAAATGCTACAATAGATGAATAGTCTTACAACGACAACAGATAAACAAAACGACAAAGAGTATAGGTTCATTTAAAAGGAATAATCAAATAAATAATAACAACAATAATTATTATTTATTTTGAGCTGACTGATTGTCGGTCTTCGATGTCAACTAGTAGAACGAGCAGTGTCCAGATGTAAGGCTGTGGATGAAAGCTCAAAATCTGATTTGAGATTGGGTGAGATTTTTTCTCACCTGCTTCTCTTGTCAGAAGTCAGAGCCCAAGATGAGGCAAGAATTGTAGGAAATGCAGAGACGTGCATCCATAGATGGAATGCCAGCGCACTATGAGACCACTAAACGCTATACAGAAGGAATGAGAGGGTCATCAAATATTTTCGAACAATATCCCCAAACCTCTCAGATCAAGCAAGACCGATTCTCCTGAATTTCCGAAGCTGGAAAGATTTTGTGGTGACTTGAGATCGAAAAGATTAAATGAAATTGAAGTTGTTTTGTCGAGCAAGAGATATCAAAGAATCACGAAGTGACAATGAAATAATCATTCCGAATCTAATTGAAAACGCAATAAACCAGTCGTATGACGGAGCGCTATAATTTCCTTGCACGCGGAATAACATATGATGTATAATGACATACTTTTGAGAATTAGGCCGCAAGTCCCAAGGATCCCCTATTAGAAAAAATCATTTATGGGATTTACAATTATGAATAAAGTGACAGAATCTCATTCTGGAGTTACCGAAAACATGGTGATATATATTATTAGATTTACTCTGCAGCTGTATGAAGAGTTCATGGAACGATAGAAAAAAAGCAATCGTATTGATGAGGCTAATAAAAAATAAGTCAAGTATATCGCCATGGCTACGACTACTGGAACAAAAAAGTTTCCGATCTCCGTTGTAGGTGCTAATTATGCCAATGACCCTGAAAACGGAAGGGATATCAACACAACTTTATCCGATAAACTTAATGAGATAATTATTATTATTTATTAATGTCCACATTTGGCTTCTATGGCTAGTTGGAATAATATAATATTGGAAGAAGATAATCTAAAAATATATTTATAGTTTTTCTTTCAGTTTTATTTTTATTTTGTTTTTTTCCTCATGTTGTAAATATAGTAACAATTTATATTTAGTTATGTCCATTCTATTTATTTTATACATTTGTAAAAGTTAGCTGTATAAAAATTTCAATATTTATTTAATTTTGTGAAATTATATTCTAGCATGTTGAAATATGAACGGCCATTGCAGTGGTATGGTTCTATTTATTTTGTACACTTGTAACATTTAGCTTTGTAAAAATTTTAATATTTATCTTATTTTGTAAAATTATATTCAAACAGGTTAAAAGATGAATCGCCATTGTAGCGGCATCTCAAATATATAATAATAATAAAAATATATTGAAACAAAGCGATGATGATGGAATGTACTGTCCATTATAAAAAGCCCGTCACGCTGGGGCTGCGTAAACTAAGCAGATTTCCCCTGTGAAGTTTTACAATAGAGAAATCTGCATACTGGTAACACAATAACACCGTGATTAGATAATGAGAAATCTTTCAGTTAATTAAAATAAATACCCAACTGAAACAGCTTCTGAATTGTAAGAATAATTTATATTTTAATAACTCAAATTTTAGTAGTCCAAGAACTAAAGAAGGGGGGGGGGTGGATGAACAGAACGGAATTGCAAAAAACTAACAAAGTAAGGAAGGTAAGGTTAAAAACGCCAGGTTAGAAGAAGCTTCCGCCTGAGCCGAGAAATGACGAAGATGGCCGACATAATCCGAACTATACCCCACCACAGACTTCATAAAAATGCAAATATCTCGGTTAATATTCAAGATAGAGAATAAATGTTTATAACAATATTTATAGTAAATTTAATTTGCAATAAGATTGGTTCTGTACAATTTTTCGATCCGATGCATAATAACGGAGATATTTTGAATTTTCGAAAATCCCCCCTCTAAACCCCCCCTCCCTCTGGTCCGATTTCAGCCATTAACGAACTTGATCTGTCTTTTTACATAAAACGGTTAAATATCGAGTTTCGTAACGATCAAACGAAAATTGTGACCAAAAGACCGTTAACAGACAAATATATATATATATATATATATATATATATAAATTTTTGAACGGACCTCATTTTCGTCATCTCCTGGGTAGGATCTATGGATATTTGAAAATTTTTTCCGAAAATCGCGTCATGAGTACGACCTCAATAGCTGATTTCCCTTAAGGGGAATCTGCTAAAAGCCTAATACCCTTGTTATTGACAACGGGGGAAGTTTACTGACACCATTAATATAGCTGTTACATTAATATAAAGTGTTCAAAATATTTTTAAGACCTTTACCGAAAAAAAAGGAAAGTACCAGGACGTAGCTATCGAAATAAAAGTCATTTACCCGCTAGAATTTGAAGTTGCCACTCCAATCATAACATCAACAAATGGTTTAATTTCAAAAAGCGCAGTGAACAGCTCTATTGACCATGGAAGATTCGTTCGAAAGTTTTCCAATTTTAATTAAAAAAAGAAACATTAAATAAATACGTGTTGCTTGCGACCCCCGCTACCATTGTATATTATGTAGGAAATAATTATTATAATTACTTGCCAATAGCAAAATTCAAGAAGAGTTCAAAATAGTTTTTAACTCAAGAATATGTAGTAAAGAGAGCTCACCCACACAGACTCTTAAAGCTAAACCGTCAAAAACAAACTACCTCAAATTGAACAGTCAATACCTAGCCATTTGACGAGTGCTTGTATACAACGTTTAAGTAAACTTTATACAGACTTGAAAGTGGGGTCTTCATATCGATAGCACTTAACCATGTGAACTCAATGAGGATGGCCTCTACCGATTGATTTTATTAATGGTTTTTATATGATCTGGGGGAACCAATGCACTACTTGATATGCCATCTATTTTTCTATCTGCTATGTGCCTTCAAGAAAATATTGATGAATATATTAACACAATTTTCCAATTGTTTATTCGTATATTTAGTGATCAGAATATATCTCACTAGTAGTGTAGAAAACTTACGCTTCCAAATGTCTCCAATGAGGCCGTGATGTGAAAGCTGGCCGCTTTTATTACTAATGGTGATTTTGAATTTATCATCATAATCAAGAGTGATTGCTTATAGCTCTTGTCACATATTATCCAAGGTGTTGAATACAAAGTGTTATAGAGCTTTTCATCCTAAATAATATAGATATTTGTAAAGCAAAATAGATTTATTACTTATTTGGTCAGGATAGATAACAAAACTTATTGAAATACCTCATTCGCAATTTGTTCACTGTACCAGCAGAAGTGAAATGTAAAGAGCATTTCTGCAATAAGAGAACTGGTGAAATTCATGATGATCAGGATACCTGGACTCTTAAAGCATGAAAAAAAGATAAATTTGTAAATAAATGGGACAAATTATTGTTTTATTTGTCTAACTTTAACATTGTTCTTACCTGCCGCTTGTCATAGTATTGTATATATATATATATATATATATATATATATATATATATATATATACTAGTGGTGTGTATTTTCATTTTAAATAACATGAATTACATATACTGTTATTTTATTTTTAGAAATGAAAGCTTCTCTTAAAAACAAATAATTTTGTTTTATAAAAACCAAATTATCGGTTATTATATTTCTAGCTGGGATTTTTCTTTATTTAGGTCACCATTAAATAAATTCTTTTTGCTGTTAATGGAATCCAAGGCTCTAAGTTTACCATGGGCAGCAACATTCCTACCTTCATGCATACAAGAAAAGTGGGAGAGCTTGTGGAGGTTGAGATTTAATAATTAGAGAAATGCTTCTTGGCAAAAGGTTGCTCTGCCAATGCTGCCATCTTCCGCATACTTAATAAAAGCAAAGCTGAAATTTGGGCAACCAAATGTATGCTGTTCGAAGCACTTAGTGAAAGTGTACTCCTGTATGTATCAGAAATATGGGACCATGGTTATTCGGATGTGATTGAGAAAGCTCAATTAAACTTCTTTAAATGGCTTATGTGTCTCCCTAAAAACACTCCAAAGGCTTACTTTAGAATAGAATTTAACCGTACACACACCCGACTGAAAAATTTCAAGAGAATTGGTGGAAATTGGTTGAATTGGTGGAAGGCTCTACAAGAGAAGTCGGAAGATGATCTATCAAGACTGTGTTACATGCGCCTAAAGGAATTGTCTGCCAATTATTCAATGCCATTTAATTGGTTGAATGAACTGGAGGGTATCATGGGTGCATAGGAGGAAGCTTGGAGGAATTGGAAATGGCGGAAAATATTAATGGAAAAATAAAGACTTATTTAGAGGCTCTCGAGAGCCATTTAATCTCGTTAGATATAGAAAGAGTTTTAAACAGCACATATAGCCAGTACTTTAGAAGAATTAGCTCTCTTGGCAGAGGCGAGGAGTACCTGTACCAAAATGTGCCATTTTTTAACACCAAAGTTATATCTCAAATCCGTTTATTAGGTACAAAAAATCAAAAGATTGATAGTTGGTAGGACAATTTACATATTCAATCCAGAAAAGCCATGCCCCCTTTGCGAAGATAGCAAAGACACCGTTTCGCACTTCATCCTTACATGCCCCGTTTAAGCAGATAGAAGAAACCACCTCCTGAAAAGTCTCAACATTCCACAGCAATCCATGGATAATTTGTTTGACCTTATAGACAAGAATAAAATAAATTACATTTATGTTTTCATACTTAAAGGTCTTCAAGTCAGAGGGGAAAAAATACAAACAATATAATAATTAAAATAAAATTAATGTTTTATGGTTTTTTTCTATAGTAATTATTGTATATAGTTTTTGTTTTTTCTTATTTTTTTTTAAAGAATTCTCTATTAAAAGATAAAAGAAAAATGTAATCATGGACATGGGCTGAACCCTTGCTATAAATTTGTTAAATTTTTATAAGCAATAAATATATTCATTCATTCATTCATTCAATTGGAGAAATCTTGCTAACAGTGGTGGCCCTGGCACGTAGAGGAATGCAGTGCTTAGCAACAAAGAAATTTAGAAAAAGTATGCTATGGGCGCCAAAATAGTCGGGAGAGTTTTTAATTGATAGAATGATACTTCTTTCAGGTACAGGAAAAAGTCCGTCACGCAGGGGCTGCGTAAACTAAGCAGATTCCCCGCATGAAGTTTAACAATAAATAAATCTACATACCGGTAACACAACACGACCGTGAATATTAAGTGAATAAATACGAACAATAATAAAAACCTCCCGACGTAAAGCATCTGAAATGTAAACAAACAGTTCCGTCAACTTCATACCGGAAAGAAAAACAATTACTGTAGTATATCTGAATATAACGTACTAATTTGATTGAAAACTATTAACTATATCTAGTACTGTAATTTATAATGAATCAGAATAATTTTTATCTCAATCAATCAAATTTAAGTAGTCCAAAATCTTAAGAAGGGGGGGGGGGTCACCAGAGCAAATTTACGTGTATCTCGTACAATAAATGTCTTTTGAAGACAATATTTGGCATTTAAGCTTCGAATGATGTGGTTTATTACATAACCGAGTATTTTTTATGTAACATGAGTAGAAGTGAGGGTTTGCTGAAGGCTGAAAACTGAAAAAAATGCAAATATCTCGGATAATATTCAAGATAGAGAATAAATGTGTATATAATATTTATAGTATATTTAATTTGCTATAAGATTGATTCTATACATTTTTTCGATTCGACGTACAGTAACTAAAATATTTCGAATTTTCAATATTCTCCCCCTCTAAACCCCCCCCCTCTCTTCTCCGTGTCCGATTTCAGTTGTTAATGAACTTGATTTTTCTTTTGACATAAAACGACTAAATATGGAGTTTGGTAACTTTTAAATAATAATTGCGACCACTAGAGCGGTAACAGACAAATATATATATATATATATATATATATATATATATATATATATATATATATATACAGTTTTGAATGGACCTCATTTTCGTCATCTTCTAGGTTGGGTCGAAGGACATTTGAAAAAAAATTTCAAAAATCGCGTCATGAAAATATCGAGGTCGCCTGACCTCAATAGCTGATTTCCCTTAAGAGAAATCTGCTAAAAGACTTTGCAGGCAATGATTAATGATTTCTATTTTCTTTCTTAACTAAACATATTTTTATGGGAAGTTTAATGATGAATGCATTAAATTAACTTTATATTGTTAAGGAAGCAGTGACTATTATTTCTCTTACTAGTTATATGCAAACTCCAGCTAAACCGTATGTCAAAAGCGGCACTGAAATAAGATCTTTGCAATGAGTTGACCTCGATGAACAGCAGGCCCTGATTCTAGGGGTGATTAGCACATTCTCAGGGCTTCCAGTATGGCGTTAGCAGACAGGACTAAGGGGTGTGATCAGGATATATCAATCCTCTGGGTGGTCGCACTCATGTACAATATATCTCTAGAAACAAATGTGAATTCATTTTCCTTATCACACAAATGATCAACTACACCACCCGGTGAATTGGTAAGGAAATTCATGATTGCCATGTTCGTATGGTACATATTTTATTTATTTATCTTAATTGGTGAAATATTGACGTATTATTGTATGAAATTGAACGGGAGCCTTAGTATCGAGAGGATATACTCGTATATACTCTCAATTTATAGATTTCAATTTAATATCCAAATATGTTAAGGCTGATACTCGAATTTGTTGATAATTACCCCGATAGCATTGGAATAAAAATAATATAATCGTACAAAAATAACGATAAATGACATTTTGTAACAAATTTTTCATTTTTGAAAATTAAGTTCCAATGATTTATTATTATTGCATCAAAATAATAATAATGAGTTTTAAAGTCTCTTCTCAAAGTCATTCCTTAAACGAGATATAAATACAGGAGTTAATGATTATTCAGAAGACCGAATAACCATCACTACAACTAATAAAATATATTGTACAATTCCCTTATTTTATTTACCTCTAATATAAGTAGTGTTAAGATTGCCATTACTAATGAAGATAGAACGAAGATTAAAAGAAAACTCTTGCCAGTGTATTTTTCAAATGATTTTTTCATCCTGAAAACAAATACTGGTTTCATCAGATTTTTCACCTTTTTATTTTATATTGTAATTTAATATAGCAGAGCTATGTAAATTTAACTGGAAATGGTGCAATAGCAGAAATGATTTTTTTGAATAGTTTTAACTAGGAATAATTAAATAATTCATATCAATTCATTGTTATAATTGTCATAATTGTTAATTATTCTTTATACAAGGTACTCATTTAAAAAGTAAAGAAATGCTAAATTTGACTTAAATAATTAGCTACAACTGTTATTCATTTCCATTGAATATTCTCCGAAAATAAAATAAAATATACGCAGAAAGTACATATATATATATATATATATATATATATATATATATATATATATATATATATATATATATATATATATATATTACATTATCATTTTTTTAATTAACGATTTCATTATTTATGGTTGAAAAAGTGTCGTTAATTTTAAAGAAATAATTTCTAGCATTTAAGAAATGTTGGGAGCTCAAAAAATATAAAAGATCCCTACTGTTTCCTTCAGGCGAAAAATAAAAATAAAGTCGAACTTGTAGAGAGGGGCGTTTTGGCTAGTTTTCAGAGTTGAAATATTGAAACAAATTCTTATAAATTTAGTTTTTTTCTTGTGCAATGTTATTTTTTTCACATACACGATGCTTATCGTGTAGTCTTTTGCTTTTATTTAGTGAAGTATATTATTCTAATAAAGTATTATACACTTCGGATTACAATGTATAGTAATAGTTTCGTTTTGATATAAATAAAATAAATTAATGTTGAATTCAATGCAACGTATCCATGACCATTGTAAGGTCCTACTTTCAATCATTTCTCCAAACGGTTACAGGTAGATGTGGTGTAGCAGTCAATTATTCCATTGGAAAATATTTATAGAGACGAATATTTATTTCCATTAAATAGAATTAAATATAAATATTTATAACCTAAAGGAATAATTGAGAAAAATATATGCTCTGCTCAATAGTTTCGTATTCACCCTGTTTTCTTTTTTGCCTATTTTAAATTAATACGTCTGTGGTTTAAAAATAATTTTCTTAATTATCTGTATCCAGTAATGCCCTACTTTGGATGGGAGCAAATTTCAACAACTAGTTTACCTGAGTATAGCTTGATGATGCTGTATAGATGACCTCAAACATATCGACATACTCTTTCGAAAGTCTGGGGTTTTATATAAATCCTCTTTGAAGTGCCCATATTCTAAATATCGTTTATTGATTTTCCAGTAAGCCCTTTTCTCAATATGAAGCAACGAATAGTTCAAAATTTGCAACTGAGCTTTCAGCTGTAGAGTAATACTCACAAAAAATTCGTCAGTACAGGCGACGATCATAGCTAAATAAGTTATATAGACTACATTAATTGTGTATGCTATTATGTAACCTTGAATAGTCCAGGAATCAAATGGCATGTAGAATGGCTGAGGTAAGTAGGGATTCATGGGTTTCCCAGTGACGTCTTCATCTATAACAAGCAGCTGAATTAACGGCAAAAACACAGTATTTGAGGTTACACCCACTATAAGACTCGTAGAAAAAAGTTTTGATATTTTCTTTATTTGATTAACTGTTTTTCGCTTGATTTCATTGTAATCTTCTATCAGTGGGTCATCTTTGTAAATGTAGACTCCAGCTTTCAGGGTCATTGCTGTGGCGTTCAATACACTGTCACTGAAATATCTGTTGGTCAAACTGCTGAGAGGCATTACAACCAGAAGAAATGTATGGAGCGAGTGGAAAAACATGACAGTGTCACTCCGACTTATGAAGACTGCTGTGGCAGACATTACAAGAAAGTATATAAATAAGATAAACAATAGTCCTACATATACAATATTAATAATATTTCTTCCTATTTTGTGCCCTGATATTAATTTAAGCCATTTCCTATAATTAATAAAATCATGATAGGTGTCTTCTTCCACTTCTGTTTCAAGTATTTCATCCATGCTTTCTATATGAGTTTCCCTCAGTTCTTTAGCAGTTTTTGTAAATGGCATCCTGAAAAGTATATATTTTTGAACCATATGAATATATAACAGCATTTTTCAAACAAACTAATGGTAAATTTCACATACATACTATATATTGTCACTGTAATAAGTACTTGTACACCTAGATGGCTTTTTTTTAAAACCAGAACATGTATCACTAATAGGTACAAAGAAATTTCAATTATCTTCTATTTTCTCTCTTTTCTGATCCCCCCGCTCTCCCCTTCGTCAATTTTGATCAAAAGAGGAGGTGCACAGCCAAATGTTATAATATGCGTAAATATGATATTTCAATATTGTAAGGCTAGTCGATTCTGAGTCGATAAGCCAAACTTAGTCAAGACGGATTTAGGGAAGGTCAAAACTCATAATTCCCTCAAAATGTGAAAACCGATTTTTACCGATTACAATACTTCTTTTGCTCTGTACAACGGAGTAAGAACAACTTTAGCCATAGGCTCTTAAACAAGGAAAACTCCCCTTGCTCTTTATATGAAATGTTCCCTTGATATTTATGAATTGTTATTTATTATATCATTTTTACTTCCTCGTACGAATAAGTGAAGGAATATAATAACGAAAAATTCCGGATTTCAGTTTTCAACTGACTTGTGTGTTTAGGCCCTCCCTAAATCCATGTTGACTACTTTCGGCTTAACGTATGTATGTTTCTCATATAAATCAAAAATACTGGCCTTAGAATGCTGAAATTTCATATTTAAGGCGGTTGTAACATCTAGTTGTGCACTTTACATTTCGATTGATACCGATTAAGAGGGAGTAGAGGGTTTAAAGGGGAGTGAATAAATAATTTAAAGATTTCTCCGTACATCAGAGAAAAAGATTTTTGCTTGGTTATTTGTGTTTAATTTTGTCCTATCGCTCTTTTTTAACAAGTAATTTTATTTTCATAATACTACATGTATTTATTTAATATAATCACCTTGGAATTATTACTAAAACTATACATTTTAATTTGATCTTTCATAAGTTTGCGGTATTTAAGAGATATTCAAGGAAATCCAAGGTGACCGTCAATTGGAGAAAGTGACGGATTATTCAACGCTAATCATTTCTAAATCAACATTTTTCCTTCTTCAGATTTGTTGACAGTTTCGTAACTAATATATATATATATATATATATATATATATATATATATTATTGGTAATATTTTCGAGCTTCCACAGTCACAAGATGGTACGGCCCCTTGAAAGAAGAAAGAAACGCTTAAAAATAGAAGAAAAAAAACCAACATTTTCTATGTATTCTGAGACACATTCTTTACAGATCCATAATTAATAATCGTTAATTTCCCAGAACTGCTGTCATATACATTTTCACTCAAACTCTAATATTCACTAAATTGCTCTTGTCCTGCTTAAATTTTAATTCCTGTTTACATAAAATATGAAATAGTTTATTTCACGGGGGGAGGGATAGAGTTTAAATGGTGAGATACGATCACCTGTGTGTTTTTCCAGCATATGGGAATCTGATTCAATGCTTACTCATTACACATATACATTCTCACTCAATACAACCAATAAAAACAAAGTGTCTTATTTCTTCCTTAAATATGACTTGTTGTTATAACCTGGTTCTTTAATAACAAGAAATCTTCATTTTAGTATATTCTAAAATGTTCATATATATGAAATTAAATTATATATGGAACGTCTTTGAAGAAACCACAATACCTGTAAGCTTTTTCCAGAATTGAAAATCTAGTAAAACGGAAATGTTATTGAGGCTACAATACTGATTCCAAACTTTCCCTTTTCTGCAGACAGTGTATAGGATATCTCCTGTTCCCTTTTGAACAAGAAGTGTTGTAAGCTGAATCCAAAAGGTATTATTTCAACTCAAGAATTTATAACGGAGAAAAACCACCTCTTGTTTGAAATTCACTGTTCGGTGGCGTATAATTTGGGGTTGTTTGTTATTCTAGGTTCTTTTTTAGAAAGATTAACTCTGGTTGCTGATGCTTAAATTGGATTCCATTTCTGTGAAACTAATTTTCATTTACAAATTCATGTTCTTTTAGTTCGGGTACTCATATTTTAGTCAAGTCCTTCCCCCACCCTGACTCTACCCAAGTGTGGCGATTAGTTTTATTTCATCTCCAGGAGCCGGTTGCTTGCTAGATACCTGAGCATTCCTGCTGTTAAACTTTGAATTACCATTTTTTCTTCAATATATTGGGATGAAACTCCAGAAACGGGTTTGGGGAAACATTTATTGTTTAATTCAATATATAATATATGTTGATCATATCATATAGGCTAAAAAAAATGCAAGATTAATTAATATATTTTATTCATACTTGTGCATTCTCGGAATGAATTTTGACCAAATGCTCCTCATTTGGGGATACAGAACATCTGCTCGAATCGCGAGGGCTAATATAAAAGTCCGTCACGGAGGGGCTGCGTAAACTAAGCAGATTTCACAAGCAAAGGTTTACAATAGATAAATATACATACAGGTAACACTACCGTGAATGCTCAGTAAATGTACAATACAAGTTAATAATATCTGCAACGGAAAGCGGCTGAATTGTAAACAAGCAGGCAAGCCAGCCTCGTAGTACTGTATAGTTAGACCGGAAAGACAAATAATTAATGAAATATATCTGAATATAACATATTAATTTTATTGAAAACAATTTACTAAAGCTAGTGCTGTAATTTAAAATGAATCAGAATCAGTTTTATCTCAATCACTCAAATTTTAGTAATCCAAAAACAAAAGAAGGAGAGGGGGGGGGGTGCAACAGAACGTATTTGCATATATCTCACAAAGTAAAAGTTCAATGTAAACAATATTTGATATTTAAGCTTCGAATAATATGGTCTATTACTAACCGAGTTTTGTTAGTTTAACATTAGTAGAAGTGGGGATTTGCAGAATACTGAAACTATAAATTCCAAATATCTCGGTTAATATTCATGATACAAAAAATATGTATAGAACAATATTTATAGGTGATATAATTTTCAATAAGATTGATTCTATACATGTTTTCCATCCGACTTATAGTAACAGAGATATTTTGAATTTTCAAAATTCTCCCCCGCTAACCCCCCTCCCCTTTCCCTTGTCTGATTTCAGCCGTTAACGAACTTGATCTTTCTTTTTACATAAATCGACTAAAAATTTTAGATAAATGTTTTGGTAAAGATCAAACAAAGATTGCGACCGCTAGAGCAGTAACATACAGATATATATATATATATATATATATATATATATATATATATATATATATATATATATATATATATATATACTAGCAAAGGTACCCGGCTTCGCCCGGGAATTCATTTGAATATTTTTTTTATTTCCCTGTCCCAGTGTTTAGAATTTATACCCGTCGTTACTGTGGCTTTGTTAATAATAAAATTATTTGTTATTTAAGACTTCATTGTCCTCAATATTTTTATATTTCCCGTCCTCTGTGTATGTAGTTTTTTTTTTATAAAGTGATGACCATATAATTCATAATCCTTGAATGAATTCTATCTTCCAAGCCATGTATGAATAAGTTTCTTTCCCTTCATGCGGTACAATGTCCAACGGTGACAGCTGTTTTAGGTACGTCATAGCCTCTATTAAAACACTCTTTCATAAGTCTCGATTGTAAACTGTGTATTCATATTGGTTTTCAGTAAAGTATATCATAAAACATTAACGGAGCAGAGTTAATAAATACCAGAAATACCTGAGTGCACCTCCCTAGGTTCACGTTTATTCTAGTAAATTATTTATTTATGATAATTAAAGAAATTCACATTCCTGAGAATAATAATACATTGCTATAAGCATCAATTAACATGTAAACATAGACCAATATGAGGTCGGAAGGGAAGCGGCAGAACTGATAGGACAAAGGAAGTAGCTCAACACTTACACAGCCTCAGTGCTGCCAACCTGCAAAGCATTTTGGATAGCTATCCTCTAATACATTCAAATATATTAAAAAATCATATTACATTATCTTCACAATTCTAAAACTGTTTCAAATATTTTTCACGTTTTAATTAAATAATGTATTAAATACACTTAGAGAAGGGTGGGGGCAGTATACCTTATTTGGTGCAAACTGTTACTGGTGTTAAAAAATAACATAGTTTTGAATTATTAAGGATAAAATTCTAACATGGATTTGAATTAACTTATCCAGGTGAGATACCTGGGTAGTTCATATTGGAATGTATTGTTGAGCATATCAATATTTCTAAGCAAATTACTTGCTTCATACCTTATTTTACAAAAAAAAATAATTATAAAACAAAATTTACAGTAATTAAAAAAGTAAACAACTTATGTTATGTGCACAATTGCCAAAAACCAAATAGACGATGAAATATCGCGAATTTTTATTTCAGGCCTCCCGCATAACCCCTATTCCCCTTGGAAGTGCCGCTAGTGCCCAATAAAATAGTTGTCCCCGCTTTAGTTTTTAGCGTATATCTCGTTTATACTTTGTTATAAAAGAAAAGTGTATATAACAAAATAAACAACTTTTGTTACGTTCATATTTGCCAAGAAACCAATACGAAACGAAATATTGCTATTTTAATTTCTGGCATCCCTCATAACCCCCACTCTTGCCCGTCCCTAGAAATGTTGGTATGACTTGTTATAATGAAAGCGTTAGTGCTATTACATATGCCGAGTTTTATTTATTTCGGTTGGATCTTTTGTCCCAAATAAAATTGTTCACTTCCGCTATAGGTTTTAGCGTATATCTCGTTTATAATTCGGTATACGAAAAAAGTGTATATAACAAAAGTTACTCTAAATAACAAAATAAACAACTTTTGTTATGTTCATATTTGCCGAACAACTAATAGGAAACGAAATATCGCTATTTTTAATTTCTGGCTTCCCTTATAACCCCCACTCCTGTTCGTCTCAGAGAATTTTATTATAGCCTAAAGTCTAAGTTGGGTTAGTAGTAATATACATACCAAGTTTCATAAAATTCGGTTCAGCCGTTTATGCGTGAAAAGGTAACAAACAAACAAACAAATAAACAAACAAACAAACAAACAAACAAACAAACAGACACCAAAGAAACAAAATGCAGTTATGGTGTCTATGACATGTGAAACGAAAAGTTATCGTGAAATTTCGCGAAAAAAATCAATGTACAGACAGAGGTTACAATTTTATATATATACTAGCTCAGATACCCGGCTTCGCTCGGGAATTCATTTGAGGCTGAATGGTGATGGTATATTTTTGGCAAGGCTTTACTTTGCACAATATTTTGACATTTACCCGTTCCAGTGTTTAGGGTTAATACCCGTTGTTGGCATTTGTTAATAATAAAATTATTTTTTTATGTAAGACTTCACTGTCCTGCATATTGTCATATTTCCCGTCTCCTGTGCATTATGCATAGATTTGAATTATTAAGGAGAAAATATTGACATACATTTGAATTCATTTTTTCAGGTGAGGTACCTGGTAGTTCATATTGAAAAGAAGTGTTGAGCAAATTTCTCTAAATAACAAAATAAACAACTTTTGTTATGTGCATATTTGCCGAAACCCCAATAGGAAATCATTATTATTAATTTCAGGCCTCCCTTATAACCCCCACTCTTGCCCGTCCCTAGAAATGTTAGTATGGCTTATTATAAGGAAGGCGCTAGTGCTAATACACATACTGAGTGTTTTATTTAGTTCGGTTGAGTCATATGTGCCAAATAAAATTGTTTTCTCCCGCTATAATTTTTAGCGTATAACGCCTTTATACTTTGGTGTACGATGATAGTGTATATAAAAGAAAAAGTTTCTCTAAATAACAAAATAAACAACTTTTGTTATGTGCATATTTGCCGAAAATGCAATAGGAAACGAAATATCACTATTATTAATTTCAGGCCTTCCTTATAACCCCCACTCCTGCCCGTCGCATGAAATGTTAGTATAGCTTATTATAATGAAGGCGTTAGTACTAATTCACATACCGAGTTTAGTTTAATTCGGTTGAGTCTTTAGTGCGAAATAAAATTGTGGACTCCCACTTTAGTGATATGTGCATATTTGCTGAAAAAGCAATAGGAAACGAAATATCGCTATTTTTAATTTCAGGCCTCCCTTATAACCCCCACTCCTGCCCGTCCCTAGAAATTATAGTATGGCTTATTATAAGGAAATCGTTAGTATTAATTCACATAGCGAGTTTGGTTTAGTTCGGTTGAGTTTTTTGTGCCAAATAAAATTGTGAACTCCCGCTATAGTTTTTAGCGTATAACTCATTTATACTTCCGTATACGGCAAAAGTGCATATAACAAAAGTTACTCTAAATTACAAAGTAAACAACGTTTGTTATGTGCATATTTGCTGAAAAAGCAATAGGAAACGAAATATCGCTATTTTTAATTTCAGGCCTCCCTTATAACCCCCACTCCTGTTCGTCTTAGAGAATATTAATATAGCCTAAAGTCTAAGTTGGGCTAGTAGTAATATACATACCAAGTTTCATAAAATTCGGTTCAGCCGTTTATGCGTGAAAAGGTAACAAACAAACAAACAAATAAACAAACAAACAAACAAACAAACAGACACGAAAGAAACAAAATGCAGTTATGGTGTCTATGACATGTGAAACGAAAAGTTACCGAGAAATTTTGCGAAAAAAAATCAATGTACAGACAGAGGTTATAATTTTATATATTTATATATAGATAGATATATATATATATATATATATATATATATATATATATATATATATATATATATATATATATATAGTTTTGAACAGACCTCATTTTTGTCATCCATTTGAAGAAAAATTTCGAATATTCCGTCATGAGTACAACCTCAATAGTTGATTTCCCTTAATGGAAATCTGCTAAAATGAATTAAATGAATGTTTTATTAGAAAGTGCAATATTATAAGAGATCTTCGGTTCTGTAGGGTTATATTTCTGTTTATTTCCTGTGTCTAAGAATCCAGGTGAATATCATGGCTTTAATATTTCATTCATAGTGAATATGTTTGAACCTAAAGAAAACGGAGCAAGATTAAATCATCATGATGAGATTGAATGTATTAGAATTTGCTATGTATAGAGTATAGTATTTCAGAAAGTACTTATGAAATTCCTGGATATTATACAAATATCATGGGGTGCCTCATTGGCTTTCATTGCAAAAGCACAAAATAAAAATTGTAGGTAACCCAATAACAGGTTCAGAATATGAAATCTCTTGGAGTATTACTTCGGCTCCAAAGTAATGAACACGAACCATAACAACACTCCGTGTGACACCGCTAGTGGCGTATTACGATTTTTGTTTTTTATCAAGAAATTCACGGTTAAGCACACTTCACTTAAATCTCATTTACTATCTATATTTTAAGTCTTATTGCTTGAATGTCCAGTTTAAAATGCACATACACACACACACACACACACACGCGCACACAGACATCTATATATCTATCTATCTATCTATCTATATATATATATATATATATATATATATATATATATATATATATATATATATATATATAATATATATATATAAAATTGTAACCTCTGTCTGTACATTGATTTTTTTCGCGAAATTTCACGATAACTTTTCGTTTCACATGTCATAGACACCATAACTGCATTTTGTTTCTTTGGTGTCTGTTTGTTTGTTTGTTTGTTTATTTGTTACCTTTTCCCGCATAAACGGCTGAACCGAATTTTATGAATCTTGGTATGTATATTACTACTAGCCCAACTTAGACTTTAGGCTATATTAATATTCTCTCAGACGAACAGGAGTGGGGGTTATAAGGGAGGCCTGAAATTAAAAATAGCGATATTTCGTTTCCTATTGCATTTCAGCAAATATGCACATAACAAAAGTTGTTTATTTTGTTATTTAGAGTAACCTTTGTTATATGCACTTTTGCCGTATACGGAAGCATAAATGAGTTATACGCTATCAACTAAAGCGGGAGTCCACAATTTTCTTTGGCACTAACGACTCAACCGAATTAAACCAAACTCGGTAAGTGAATTAGCACTAACGCCTTCATTATAATAAGCCATACTAACATTTCTAGGGACGGGCAGGAGTGGGGGTTATAAGGGAGGCCTGAAATTAAAAATAGTGATATTTCGTTTCCTATTGGGGTTTCGGCAAATGTGCACATAACAAAAGTTGTTTATTTTGTTATTTAGAGAAACTTTGGTTATATACACTTTTGTTTTATAACAAAGTATAAACGAGATATAAAAACTAAATCGGGAGCAACTATTTTATTGGGCACTAACGGTAGAATCGAACTTAACATCACTCGGTATGTAAATTAGCATTTATTCTTTCATGATTATAAGCTATACTAAAAAATTTAGGTTCAAAGGGGAATGGGAGTTATAAGGGAGGCCTGAAATAAAAATTTGCGATATTTCATCGTCTATTTGTTTTTCGGCAATCGTGCACATAACATAAGTTGTTTACTTTTTTAATTAGTGTAAATTTTGTTTTATAATTATTTTTTTTTGTAAAATAAGGTATGTAGCAAGTAATTTGCTTAGAATAATTGATATGCTCAACAATGCATCCCAATATGAACTACCCAGGTATTCACCTGGATAAGTTAATTCAAATCCATGTTCAAATTTTATCCTTAATAATTCAAAACTATGTTATTTTTTAACGCCAGTAACAGTTTGCACCAAATAAGGTATACTGCCCCCACCCTTCTCTAAATGTATTTAATACAATATTTAATTAAAACGTGAAAAATATTTGAAACAGTTTTAGAATTGTGAAGATAATGTAATATGATTTTTTAATATATTTAAATGTATTAGAGCTTGGCTATCCAAAATGCATTGCTGGTTGGCAGCACTGAGGCTAGGGAGTTGTCGAGCTACTTCCTTTGTCCTATCAGTTCTGCCGCTTCCCTTCCAACCTCATATTGGTCTATGTTTACATGTTAATTGATGCTTAAAGCAATGTATTATTATTCTCAGGAATGTGAATTTCTTTAATTATCATTAATAAATAATTTAAAAGAATGAACGCTAGGGAGGTGCACCCAGGTATTTCTGGTATTTATTAACTCTGCTCCGTTAATGTATTATGATATACTTTATTGAAAACCAATATGAATACACAGTTTACAATCGAGACTTATGAAAGAGTATTTTAATAGAGGCTATGATGTACCTAAAACAGCTGTCACCGTTGGACATTCTACCGCATGAAGGGAAAGGAACTTATTCATACGTGGTTTGGAAGATATAATACTTTCTAGGATTATGAATTATATGGTCCATTACGTTATAAAAAAAACTACATACACAGAGGACGGGAAATATAAAAATATTGAGGACAGTGAAGTCTTAAATAACAAATAATTTTATTATTAACAAATCCACAGTAACGACGGGTATAAATTCTAAACACTGGGACAGGGAAATAAAAAAAATATTGTGGAAAGTAAAGCCTTGCCAAAAATATACCATCTTCGTTCAGCCACAAATGAATTCCCGGGCGAAGCCGGGTACCTTAGCTAGTATATATATATAAAATTGTAACCTCTCTGTACATTGATTTTTATCGCGAAACTTCACGATAACTTTTCGTTTCACATGTCATAGACACCATAACTACATTTTGTTTCTTTCGTGTCTGTTTGTTTGTTTGTTTGTTACCTTTTCACGAATAAACGGCTGAACCAAATTTTATGAAACTTGGTATGTATATTACTACTAACCCAAATTAGACTTTAGGCTATATTAATATCCTCTGAGACGAACAGGAGTGGGGGTTATAAGGGAAGCCAGAAATTAAAAATTAGCGATATTTCGTTTCCTATTGGTTTTTCGGCAAATATGCACATAACAAAAGTTGTTTATTTTGTTATTAAGACTAACTTTTGTAATATACACTTTTGCCGTATACGGAAGCATAAATGAGTTATATGCTATCAACTAAAGCGGGAGTCCACAATTTTATTTGGCACTAAAGACTCAACCGAATTAAACCAAAC
This sequence comes from Riptortus pedestris, assembly GCA_019009955.1. Taxonomy (NCBI): domain Eukaryota; kingdom Metazoa; phylum Arthropoda; class Insecta; order Hemiptera; family Alydidae; genus Riptortus; species Riptortus pedestris. The sequence goes on from CM032228.1 coordinate 75,404,723, forward strand.
TCGGTATGTGAATTAGCACTAACGCCTTCATTATAATAAGCCATACTAACATTTCTAGGGACGGGCAGGAGTGGGGGTTGTAAGGGAGGCCTGAATTTAAAATAGCATTATTTCGTTTTCTATTCGTTTTTCGGCAAATATGAACGTAACAAAAGTTGTTTATTTTGTTATTTAGAGTAACTTTTGTAATATTCATTTTTGTCTTTTAACAATGTATAAACGAGATATACACTATAAACTAAAGCGGGAGTCAACTATTTTATTGGGCGCTAACGATAGAACCGAACTTAACAAAACTCGGTATGTCAATTAGCATTAATTCTTCCATGATTATAAGCTATATTAAAATGTTTAGGATAGAACGGGAGTGGGGGTTATAAAGGTGGCCTGAAATAAAAATTCGCGATATTTCATTGTCTATTTGTTTTTCGACAAACATGCACATAACAAAAGTTGTTTACTTTGTTATTTAGATTAACTTTTGTTTTATACATTTCTCCAGGAACAATGTGTGGGGCAAGTAATTTGCGTAGAAATATTGATGTGCTCAACAATTCATTCCAATTTGAACTATTAGGTACCTCACCTGGAAAAATTAATTCAAATCAACGTTAATATTTTGTCCTTAATAACTGAAATCTATGCATAATGCACAGTAGACGGGAAATAAGACAATATAACAAAATATGACAATTTGGAGGACAGTGAAGACTTACATAAAAAATAATTTTATTATTAACAAATGCTAACAACGGGTATTAACACTAAACACTGGGACCGGTAAATGTAGAAATATTGTGCAAAGTAAAGTCTTGCCAAAAAAATACCATCACCATTCAGCCTCAAATCAATTCCCGGGCGAAGCCGGGTATCTGAGCAAGTATATATATATATATATATATATATATATATATATGGTGTGGTTGTTGTTTTTGGGATTTTTGGTCAGTGTTGGTGAAAAAATCTTAGTTTATTCCAATATTTCGAGAATATTTATTTTCTCTCCTTCAGGGCTAAAACGTATAGGTACTACTTTATATATATATATATATATATATATATATATATATATATATATATATATATATTGCACATTGTTGATAGAGTGTAACATATAGTGTTTGTATTAATTCTACTTTCCATGACTAAAGATACTTAAAAATTATTGTACATAACTGTTGTACTTCTGCTTACATTAGAAGTACTGTACTGGGTAGGTTATACTCAGTACTTCTAATGTAAGCAAGCAGAAGTACAACAGGTATGTACAATAGTTTTAAGTATCTTTAGTCTTGGTAAGTAGAATTAACACAAACACCATCTGTTACACTCTAATAACCACACATATATATATATATATATATATATATATATATATAGTAGTACCTGTACGTTTTAGCCCTAAAGAAGAGAAAATAAATATTCTCGAAATATTGGAATAAACTAAGATTTTCTCACCAACACTGACCAAAACTAAAAAAAACAACAAAACACTATATATATATATATATATATATATATATATATATATATATATACTCATTAATATAATTGAATAATTTATTTCAAAACCTTATAAGCGACTTTAGATTGGTTTTCTGGACCTAAATGATAAGTATTTTATCCAGTAACAGCATATACTAATGACAATTGTTTTTTATATTAATGCGATGTCTGGTTTACCTAAAACTTACTTTTGTATGTCTGAAAGATAGGTTAAAGGTTAAAAGAATTTTATTATCTAAAATATTAACAAATAATAATTTACAATAGAAGTAAATACATTTTTTCAAGCTTATTGGCTTTTTTAAATATTCCACATTACTTATATCTATTTTTATTCTAATATCTAAATGTATAATAAGGGGAAAAAATACAAAAAAACCCAAATACAGAAATAAATAAAAATGCTCAATTACAGAACGGTTAAAAGTAATACAGAAGAACTATAAAGATACACAGAAGAATATAAATTTGTACAGAAAAAATAAAAGCTCATCAGAGAAATCAAAATGTTATGTGCTTAAGTCTCTTATATTTTTAATTCTTGTAATTTAAACTACTATAACTATAATTAACTATATCAGCAATGTGCTGATACTTACTATTTTGACATGCATCGAAAAAGTGTTCTGCTAACTTAGTTATGTACTCATTTATTGTGGGAATGTCAAGAATTTCATGCATGTGCATGACAGGAGTCCATCGTGGGAATGAACCAATAAATCTTAAACATTTATTTTGAGCCACTTGTAATTGACCAAATAGGACAGGCATAAAATAAAACAGGCCTTATATATAAGTAGTAAACAAGTTTTTTGTTAGATATACTTAACCCTGAATTTCTGTTTATTACAGAAAATAAGGATTGTAGTATTCCAATAGCTTTATTACACTGAGTATTGATGTGGTTAGTGTTGGTAAGTTTAGAGTCTAATATGACTCCAAGATATTCCACATTCTTTGACCAAGGGATGGGATTGCCTAGCATTTTAACTTCAGGGCACACTCGAGGTCTCCTCCTAGTAAAAAGAATAACCTCTGTTTTTTGAGAACTCAATCTTATTTTCCACTTATTACAATACTTAATACATTGTATCAATGTTATGGTGAGATGGTTGGCAACAGTGTCAACTCGGAAACTTGAAATTATAAATGCTTTATCGTCAGCAAACAGGGCTTTCAGGCATTTAGTTTAAAGATAGTTTACATCATTAAAAAATATTATGAATAGTATTGGACCAAGTACTGATCCTTGTGGGACACCTGCAACAATTTGTAAAAGGTTAGATCTTGAGCCACCAGTAGTGACATAAAAAGATCTGTTAGTAAGATAACGATTGATTATAGCTTTACGAGACAGGTTCTTTAAGAGTAGGTTGTGTATACCTTCACTGCCAGGCGACTTATTGCTTTTAAGTTGCGAAATGATTTTTGCAACCTTCTTAGGTGTCGTTAATGTTGCATCAACGTCTTTTTTAAAGGGCTGCTTTAGAAATACCTTGTTACTCCGTATTACTTTCCTTGTAAAAGATGGAACACCTAGGTCAGAGTTAAGTGTGAATGTGCGATATAGATTCTCAGCCAATAGTTGAGCTTTGTCACTGTCAGAGCAAGCAAGAGCATGAAGGGGTGCATCATTAGGGGTGAACCTAGTATCTTTCAATAATGGAGGAATACTGTTTGATTTAGGTTTGATTTTCTTTATCAACTGATAGAGAGAGCCATTATTGCTAGAGAGGTTGGAAAGCTTTTTGCTCCATTTCGCATTTTTATGAACTTTTAAAATGTAAGAAATTAGTTTCACAAGAAAGTTAAGAAGTTTTCTGAGCCAGATTTTATAATGGCGTTGGTACGCCTTTCTAATTTTATTTTTTACCTTAATAATCCAAATTATAAAGGGAGGTATGTCCATTATTGTATTGGTGACCCGTGACCGAGGAACAGAAAGGTGAGCTGACTCAAGAAGAACGTTTTGAAATTCAGAGACAAGCTGGTCAATGTCTTGTGAGCTGTTAAGTGGTGGATTAATATTGAGTTTTGAATCTATTAGAGAGCGGAATTTTTTCCAGTTGGCTTCTTTATAGTTGAATATAGGTTCACTCTCATTTATTTTAATCGCTTCATTAATATAAAAAATTACTGGATTATGGTCAGAAGACAATTCTGACATGGAATGTGCAGTTATCTGAAAATTAATATTCTTGGCTACAGCAATGTCCAGTACACTTGGTCTAGGTGGCTTCCTGTTTAAATTTGTATTAGACTTCCCAGGATAATAAGTAGGTTCATCAGGAGATATAATGAGAAAGTTGTAGTTTATTGACATGTCTAATAATGTTAATCCATTCCTATTATTGCTAAAGCAGTTCCAAGACATGTGCTTTGAATTTAAGTCGCCTAGAATCAAAACATGCCTTTTAATATTAAACAGGGCTCTGAAATCAGTTTTGTAAATCTGATGAGGCCTGGATGGGGATAAATAGGCAGAAATAATAAGAATTTCGAAATTAGCTATATTAATGACTGCCCCTACAGCTCTGAGGTATTTAAGTTTTGGTAATTTAACATGATAATGAGTGACACTATTACCAACCAATAAAGCAACTCCTCTGCCTTCATCGGCTCTGTAAACTTTATAGCCTGGAGCTTTGAGTTTATGTTTACTCTTTAAGAGAGTTTCACTTAATGCTAAAACATCTATTCTATGTTTTCTTACAAAGATAGAAAGTTCATCCATTTTATTAAGCACAGACCTACAATTCCAGGAACCTAATTTACAGTAAACATCATTGTGATTCATAAGAAAGTGAATAGAAATTCTGCTATAACACCAACTTTCGCCATTGCATTAGGTGCAGTTTTAAAGCCCTCTATTAAACCTCTTATATTCTGTAAGAGATTACCTAAGTTAATTGAAGAACAAATATTTTTAAAGTCATTAAGTAGGCTAGTGAAAGAAACATTAGATTTATCTTTTGTACCTCGAGATCTTGCCCACGCAGAAGGTTGAGAGGTCGATGCAGCGTTAGAGAGGGGCGGGAAGTCTTCGTCGTTCCGTCTGAAGTCACCTCGACGAGTAGATGAGTTTGTGGCTGGCTTTGCAGACTTCATCCTCAACTTCTCGTTGAAAACAGGACATCCTCGATGGTTGGCAGTGTGCTTTCCACTGCAGTTGACACATTTTGGGCTAGCTTCAGTGGAAATAGTGCATTCTTGTGTGAGGTGTTCGCCTGCACACTTTACACATTTAGGCTTCCTGTAGCAATGTTTAGCTAAGTGAAAAAATGATTGGCATTTAAAACATTGAATCACACTATTACTATTTTTATATCGATTCTAAGAAACTACGCAATGACACACGTACTTTGTCTTCTTAATGGCTTGCATGGATGTAGTATTTTTAAAGGTGACTACGTACAGAGGGTATAGAATGTACGAGTTCTCGCCCGTTTTCTTCTTCATTTGTACTACCTTCAAAACTTCAAGATTTTGACTTTTCAGGTCATTGATAATTTCTTCAGTGGAAATATTTGGAGGTAAATTTCTGAGCACAACAGTTTTATTAGCTTCATCCTTAAACGTGTAAGTGTGGCATTCCAGACCAGCCTTTTTAACTTCATTAAGAATTAGGTTGCAGTCATCCTTACAACCAGGAAAAAACAAAATTCTATTTCCACGAAATTTTATGCGAAATTCTTTTTTACACCGTTTACGGAGGTTTGCTAGAGTTACAGAATGGTTTTCAATATAACTGTAAACAACGATGGGTGGGATATTTTCTTTGTTCTTTGACGGTGAAGCATTCGTTGAATTAGCTTCAGAATGGACATCAAATGTATCTTCATCCATATCTTCTTGATCTGATAGCAATTCATATTTGTTTGATGTTGAGATAGAAAAATTACTGTCATCATCACTGTTTTTCTTACGTTTCTTATTCGCGGCCTCCGTCTCGACGTATAGCGAGAACTGGCCCGGCGAAATGCCGTTTAACGACATTTCAGCCGTGTGAAGTAGAATCGAGATTTGTTAAAAAGACACAGCTTATTTTTGAGAGTTAGATTCAGTATTAGGCGAGACAGATAGACACGAGCTGGGAAGAGATAAGAGAGCACTCCGCACTGTACCACTCCTAATACGCGACTGAAAGATAGATACATTGAGAAACCTATGGTGTTTTTTATTGAAAATAATTGAGACAAATGGGATATTGATATTAACGATCTTCGTTTCTTACGTCATTTAAACGAAAAAAAACAAAAAACAATCTTATTCTAGGCTTGATGATGAATTAATTCAGGAACTCTTATTTATTTCTCTTTAATAACATTAAGTGAATGAGCATGAGTCTTGTAACGATCAAAAAGAATCCATACAGAGTCGTTAAAATAGAAGGTAATTTACTTCTACCGGTGTCTCCTGTGTGGTGTTTTAACTTGCTCTTTTTTATTTAAGCGTGTTGCTTTATAGTCAACACTTGTTTCCTGAATCTCAGCCAGTTTAAAAACCTTATTAATAAAACATGGAGCAACTTATTTGCTTATTTTCTAACTATACTTATAATACTAAATTCATGCTGTCTCAATCCTGTCCTTCCCTTTCTTAGCCCAGTCAAGTAGGGGAGAGCAGGGTAAAAGCGGGTAGTCGGGAGCAAAGCGGGTACCTCCTCTTAGCCGCTGTGTGTACTGCAGTCGGGCTGATAACGGAGGAACTACAATCAACCTTTGAAGAAGAAGCCATTACGCCAAATCGTTAGTCGTGCTTGTTTTGTATCAGTGACAATAATTCAATTTTCGTGGAACCTCCTAATGATTTTAGTGGAAAAGGTTTTTGATTGTACTGCGCTCCTATTCCAATTAGAATACAGTCATGTAGTTCCCTTAGTACAAGTTTTAATTACCTTTATTTTAGCACTAAGTAATTGTCTTTAATCTTTATGAATTTACTTTTTGAAATATATAATTGTTTTGAAATAGCTAAAAAGATTAATGTTGTTATTTGTTTATATTTTTTTGTTTTGTTCCCAAAAGGGGGTTTGTTTTAATGGATCAAACAACATTTTTTATTAACAAAAAAACAATAATTTGATTAAAAATCTTTACATTTTTATTTTCCCATAAGAAAAACATATGTACCCGGTTTTACCCTATTAGTGGGATAAAACCGGGCAAAATGACTTTTTACAAAAAAAAAGTAGAGTAAAACTTCTTTAAAAATTTAGATTTTGATTTTGAAACTGTATTTACGTTAACAGATAAGTAGACTTTATTTCATCAAAACTTTACTAATTTGTGGTAAAAAAATGTGGTTTCTGGAATCCTTCAAACCTTAGCTACCCGGTTTTAGCCCACTTTCTCCTACTAAATTCATACTGTCTCAATCCTGGCCTCTCCTTCCCTGTCTTTGCCCAGTTAGGTAATGTACGTACATATCTTGATACTTCTTATCTATGTGAAATAATATGATCCTAAATAACACGACAGTTTCCCCTGGTAACTATGTGGTCGTGAGGTTACGTATTAGAAGATTTCCCTTAAGGGAAATCAGCTATTGAGGTCGTATTCATGACGCGATTGTCGAAAATGTTCTTCAAATGTCCATCGATCCTCCCTAGGAGATGACGAAAATGAGGTCCGTTCAAAATTGTATATATATATATATATATATATATATATATATCTATATATATATATATATATATATATATATATATATATATATATTTGTCTGTTAACGCTCTAGCGGTCGCAATTTTTGTTTGATCGTTACCAAACTCGATATTTAAACGTTTTATGCAAAAAGACAGCAAGTTCGTTTAAGGCTTAAATCGGACCAGAGGGAGGGGGGTTTATAGGAGGGATTTTCGAAAATTCAAATTATCTCTGTTACCATACGTCGGATCAAAAAATTGTATAGAACCAACCATATTGTACATTAAATTTACAAATTGAATAAATATTGTTCTATACATTTATTCTCTATCTTGAATATTAACCAAGATGTATGCATTTTTATTAAATTTGGGCCGATAACGGATAACGGACAAGTTTCCCGCCAAAAGCTAGTTCGTCCCTTTGCCGTAACTGTTCGGCTCTCGTTTGGAGATTTCTATATTGTATAACTTCACGTAGGAAATCTGCTTAGTTTACGCAGCCCCTGCGTGACGGACTTTTTAGCAGATTTCCCTTAGTGGAAATCAGCTATTGAGGTTGTACTCATGACGCGATTTTCGATATTTTTCTTCAAATGTCCATCGAATCTACCCAGGAGATGACGAAAATGAGGTCCGTTCAAAACTGTATATATATATATATATATATTTGTCTGTTACCGCTCTAGCGGTCGGTATTATTGTTTAATCGATATTTAGGCGTTTAATGTAAAAAGAAAGATCAAGTTCGTTAAGGGCTGAAATCGGGCCAGGGGGAGGGGGGGTTTAGAGGTGAGGATTTTCGAAAATTCGAAATATCTCCGTTACCATAGGTTGAATCGAAACATTGTATAGAACAAATCCAATTGCAAATTAAATTTACTATAAATATTGTTATATACATTTCTTCACTATCTTGAATATTAACCGAGATATTTGCATTTTTCAGTTTTCATCCATCAGCAAACCGCCACTTCTACTGATGTTACATTAACAATACTCTGCTACATAATAATTCACATTATTCGAAGTTTAAATACCAAAAATTGTATTCAAGAGACCTTTATTATACGAGATACATGCAAATATGTCCTGGTGACCCCCCCCCCCCCCCGTCTTAAGGTTTTGGACTACTAAAATTTGATTGGTGAAGATTATTATTCTGAATTATTATTAATTACAGTACTAGATATAGTAAATAGTTCTCAATAAAATTAATATTTTATATTCTGATATATTTCAGTAATTGTTTTTCTGTCTGTTTACATTTCTAACCCAACGCTTCCTGTCGGCAGGTTAATGAAATTGGATGAAACATTTCTTATTACCGTTTTTATTTATTCTCGGTGGTGTTGTGTTACCAATATGTAGATTTATCTGTTACTAAACTACACGAGGGAAATCTGCTTACTTTACGCAGCCCCTGCGTGACGGACTTTTTACCCTAACGCATGCAAAGGAAATATATATATACAATATATATATATATATATATATATATATATATATATATATATATATATATATATACATATTTGTCCGTTAACGCTCAAGCGGCCGCAATTTTTAATTGATCGTTACCAAACTCGATATATAAACGTTATAAGTAAAAAAAAAAAATCAAATTCGTTAATGGCTAAAATCGGACCAGCGGGGAGGGGGGGGGTTTGAAACGGGAATTCCGAAAATTCGAAACATCTCCGTTACTGTACGTCGGAACGAAAATTTTTATAGAAACAATCCGATTGCAAATTAAATGTACTATAAATATTGTTTTATACAATTATTCTCTATCTTCAATATTAACCGAAATATTTGTATTTTTCAGTTTTGAGCCTTCAGCAAACCCCCACTTCTACTCATGTCATATTAACAATAAGCTCTCGTATTAGGAACCACTTCATTACAAGGTTAAATAGCAAATATTTTCCGTTGTAGAGATTATTAACTTGTATTGTAAATTGACTGAAAGATTTCTCATTACCTTTTGTACTTATTCACTTAACATTCACGGTAATGTTTATTACCTGTATGTATATTAATCTATTGTAAACCTTCGCGTGGGAAATCTGCTCAGTTTACGCAGCCCCCGCGTGACGGACTTTTATTGTTTTCATACTCCTCAATTGCCCCTTTTCTCCTCCTTAACCGATTTAGATCAAAAGGAGTGGTGACGAACTAGGGTTACAAGATATATGTAAATGCCAAGTATGGCAATTTAATGTTTAATTTTTTCAGGCCTCCCTTATAACCTCACTCCATGCCGTCCCGACAAAGCTTATAATCATGGAAAATCTTAATTCACATACCGATTTCTGTTTAGTTCGGTTCAGTCATTAATGACCATTAAAATTGTTGACTCCCGCAATACTTTTTAGCGTGTATCACTTTATACTTCGAAATACGACAAAAGTGTACTAAAAAAAGTTATTTAAATAATAAAATAAACAACTTATGTTATGTACACGTTTGCCGAAAAATCTACAGGAAACGAAATATTTCTATTTTTAATTTCTGGTCTCCCTTATAGCCCCCACTAACAACCAAAAAACAGTCAACAAATCCAAAAATTGCCGACATCGTTTCAATTCTACGTGAAACGAAGAAGTATCGCGAAATTTTGAAACAAAAATGCATTGCAAGTTATATATATATATATATATATATATATATATATATATATATATACACATAATTGTAAGCTCTGTCTGTAGATTGATTTATTTTTCTCGAATTTTTCGTTTCACGTGCCATAGACATGATATCAGGAATTTATTTCTTTGGTGTCTGTTTGTTTGTTACCTTTTTACCTAAAGTACTTAACCGAATTTTATGAAACGTGGTACATATATAACTACTAACCTAACTTAAACTATTGGCTAAACTAATATACTCAGAGACGAACAGGAGTGGTTATAAGAGAACTGAAATTGAATTCTCCATTGGTTTTTCGCCGAAAATACATAACAAAGGTTGTTTGTATTGTTATTTTAAGTAACTTTTGTTTTATACACTTTTGTTATATACCGAAGTATAAATGAGATATAGCTAAAAAGTATAGGGGGAGTCCAAAATTTTATTGGGCACAAACGACTGACCCGAACTTTTCAAAACTCGGTGACAACAATGTGAATTAGAATTAACTCTTCCATGATTAAAAGATTTATTAAAATTTCTAGGTACGAACAGGGGTGGGGCTATAACGGAGGCCTGAAATGAAGATCGGGGGGGGGGGAGAACTTTAGTTTTATACATTTTTTTTATATAACTCATATAAAGGAAGTAATTTGCATAGAAACATTGATATACTCAACAATTGTTTCCAATATATGAACTACATGGTAAATTCATCAATTCAAATCAACTTAAATCTATGTTAATATTTTTTCCTTAATATTTCAATTTTAGTATATGTACCGCTGAAGCAAGTACAGCTTTGGAGTTCCACTAAATCATCAAATTCCTACAAAATCCAAACTCTCCAATCCAGAATACTCCGCAAAATCACAGATTCCCCATTTTACGTATCCAATTTAACTCTCCATAATCACCTCAACATTCCTTTCGTCCATACCCTCGCAAAACCCCGATATCAGAAATCTCTCTCCTTCCCGAAATCCTTCAGTCGAATCACTCTCATCTACCCATATTTCAGAAAACCCCAGACGACGTCTGAAGCGTATGTGGCTAAGAGATCTCGTGTAGTGCACAGTATATCTCCATTTAGTACAATCCAATGTTCCCTCCAATGTGGGTATTGTCAATGGTCAACTTCCCATCTCAGATCAATAATCAAGCCAATTTTTATTATACATATCATTTGCTTGTAATATTTATATATTGTTGCAAATAAACGAATAAATGTACTTTTTAAAAAAAATATTATATTTTTTTTTATGCCAGTAATAGATTGCACCTAGAGTAAAGTATACTGCCCCCCTCCCCTTCTCTTTTCCTAAAAATTAATTAATGAGAAATGTAAGTTTCCTCTCAAATGTATTTAATACTTTTTTTTAATTGAAAGGTCAAAATTATTTGAACAAACTCTAATCATATCAGTAATCAGATTTGTTAATATACCTAATTTAATGGAAACAGAATTCAGTTCCCAAATGAGTGGCAGGTTGGCTATACTGAGCCTAGAGAGGTGTGGGGATATTTTCTTTGTGCTACTTACAATTATTACTTGGAGAGAAAAAAACGTCCAATTCTTCACAAGTTTTTTACTTCAGCGCTAAACGCTTTCGAAGACTATTGTCTCCATCTTCGGAGCTACACATAAAAACAACAACGTCAATTAAAAACTTGTGTTTTTTTTTTCTCCAAGTACACAATATTCTACAACTCCAACAACACTGCTGTCAAACAATATGGCTGGTCAAGCTTCAGTTGGAGTATCAACATACAACACAATCAGAGAAATCTCTAGTTCAGAAAAATCTCCATTATGACAGTGAGTGATCTAAAAAAAACTATATCCAAAATTAAAATTAAAAAAAGGCATGGTCAATAAAAACATTTATTTTAATTTAACATGCATCAAAGGAAATATTTTCCCTCGCTGCATTACCGATAGGACTATACAATTGAAATTAAAGGGGAAGGTTTTGTTAAAAATTCAAACGACTTGGTTAAAGTATGAAATGAAAAGTGGTTTAAATTTAGAGACAGTCTAAGAGTATATCTTCTTATAATTCATCTAAGTCTTGCCTATCAGATGTCTAATAATGACTGGGACAAATTTCACACCAGTGTTTTAAACATTTGCTCTAACAAAATTCATAAAGCTTATAGAAGAGCGTCAGAAGATAAAATCACTTCGCGGAGACAGAAGACAGCAAGATAGGATTAGTGAGGTAAACAATTCTAGCTCACTTATTGATAATCAAGACACTGTCTAGCAACTAAGTGTAAAGAAATCTAGTAGACATTTAAGTACAGAAGATAATTTTTGTAATTGTTCCGCCCCCATGGTCAATTGGACTGATGTTCAATTTAATCCTCAAGAATTTTATATTCTGAGTAAAGTATTTAAATACTGTCCTAAAAAAATGTCAAGCAGAAAGACGTCTTCAATTTAATTACTGCTATAGACAGCTGTAATGATTTGAGTGACTCTAATAAACAAAGCCGGTATAGTTTACAATTTACTTGATGCTTGTACTTTTAGCAATGTATTATCAGAATGTGAATTTGGTTGATTATCATAAATAAATAATTTAAAATGATGAAGGCGAAGTGAAATTGCTGGGGAGGTGCACCTACTCATTTCTGCTACTTATTAACACTGCTCCTTAATATATTATACTTCACTGAACATACTATGACCATTATTAATATAAAATTTACTTTCCAGACATACAATAGGGTATTTTTAATAATGGTAATTATGTACTAGCTGTCACAGTTGTGCTTTGGACCGATCTCGGGATACTGAATACAATCCATAAAGATCGATTAAACTTTCAGGCCCATAGTTGATGGAATTCGTCCACTTCGGAAAAGTTAGGAGAATAACCAGTTCAACTATTTCGGAACTACTCCAAATATAAGACTGCATTCACAATAGGTAATAGCGGGTATTAATTGATAAATGAGAGCATCTGAAGTCTCAGAGAAGCATCTTATGGCATCGTTAACGTGGTGAACAGGTAATAACAATTTTCGATCTGCTTTCGAAGTTTAAAAACTTCAGTCCTATTATTTCTAGGGAGGTTATAGATCTGTTTTATATATATATATATATATATATATATATATATATATATATATATATATATATATATTAATATATTGGCCAATTTCATAGGAAAGCACGGCGTGAAAACGAACTTCGTCAACCCTATTAGGTTGTGGGAACGAGGAGAGCAATTCAATGTTCATGGTCCAGGTGCAGTTTTGCATTAAGAGCGATAACTTTTCAGCAAGGATGGCCTCTTCCAGCAGTTCGTCATCGGCAGGGAGAAAACCCTTTCATATTTTCTGGCGTTGATTATTTTCCTCCAATTTAGGAAACGTAAGAAGAGGAAATTTTAAAAAGTTGGGGATGCTGTTTTCCTACCTCCGGAGCAATACACCTAGTGTTAGCAACGGATTTGACGACCGAAAGCAAAATAACGGCTATCCGAGTCATAGTTAGCAGACAAATAAGCCAAAAGGAGTTATGTCTGGACAATGACAGCTGTTAGAGATGAAACAGATAGGGAAACAACATGTTACTAGGCCCAGTATAACATCAAAGACACTTTAAGACATAACATTATGGTCCAACATTCATCCTCACATGGCCAGTACACCATGGAAGCTGTGTCGCAAGATGACAAATCCCCCTACTCAAGCACTAAGAGGTACCGTTTAAATCTGGTTGAAGTTTTGAGTATCTTATTAGATATGTTTAATTATTTGTATATATATATATATATATATATATATATATATATATATATATATATAATTCTGTAAGTCTCGGTGTCCAAGGGGAACCTTTGGAAACTGATTTTTTATGTAAATATTTACATTTATTACATTGGATGAAGTAGTTTTACGATTTGGAAATTATATATAATTCCCTCAGATTCGACCACTGAATACAACTATGTTTTTTCCCATTAAATATACATACATGAAAACCGGAAACTTTTAATAATAGTGTGCTTTGGTTGAAAACTAGTTATGAACTCGTTGAATATTTTACTATTAGTATGAACAGTAGTTGACTTGAATTTGCCTGGTGTCAGTCACTAAGAAAATTTGGTCCTGTGTACGACCTTTTATAATTATAAAACCTAGGCACTAAGGTAAAAACATGTGTTTCATATAATCGACTTTAAAACATGATCTATGCTTTTATTTATTTGGAGCTTCGCAACTGTGGCGATGTTGCTCAGAGAAAGAAAACTGTATAAAATTAAAAAACGAAGAAGAAATCGATCACAATAAACAGAAATCGAACACAATAAAGGAACAAACAAAATATAGAACCCAAAACTAATTATAAAAACTAAAAAAGTGAGAAAAACAAAAAAGAAAAAAAAAGTCAGATTGGATAATAGGGAAATCAAATAAGAAATATTAAGTTACTGTAATAAAAATAAATAAATTAATAAATAAAATGGAATATGTTTCTAAAATGTGTTATCAATGAATTTAAAATAATTGAAATATAATATAGTTGGCTTTTTTTTAAAACAAAAAAATTATATCTCCCTCATACACACTTGTGTATTACCGGTGTTTCATACTCAATGTGAGTAACTGAAAACAAAATTCATGAATTGCATTATGACGGGAAGGTGGAAAAACTTCAGTTTTGCTAGACCAAAACAAACGATGAAACAATTTTATCTTACATATATTTCTCTTTTAAAATACAAGTATTAATTGAAAATGTTGTATATTTAAATTGTTGTGTATATGTTAATGTCTTTTAGATGCTGTAGTATAGTGGGTATGTTTGGGCTACCTTCAATGAGTAAGTCATGTAGGTCGTGCTGTTTCTGTAAATGATCTCGTCTCTTGCAGTTTGTCAGTATGTGTTTTATTGTAAGAGGCAAATTGCATACATTGCATTTGGGCTGCTCTCTTTTTTTCATTAAAAAGTTATGAGTAAGAAAGGAGTGGCCAATGCGAAGTCTTGTTAATATCACCTCTTCTCTCCGTGTATGCGTTGCACTTTTATTAGCCCGTGTGAATACTGTCGATTTAATTTGTCGTAATGTATTGTCTGTTTGTGACTATTTTCGTTCCCAGTAATGTAATACGTTAGTAATAGCAGAATGTATTAAATCGTCCATTGTTAGTTCATTTGGCAGTATTCAGTACTTGGTCCAATACTTTTGTGTCCTTGTAACCATACAAGTGTAATGTTCTTTTGAAGATGAATGACGTGCTCTAAAAATTGGGTTATAATAGCATAAGTACTATAAATGTCCTCCAAGGAGAATAGAGAACTTAAAGGGTCTGTAAATAAGAAAATCTGGGAATTCTGACACATCGTGAAATTTTGAAAAGGCAATATTTATAGCTTGTAACTCAGCTGTATAAATGCTTGCATTGCTGTTAAGTTTTGTAGTGAATATGTAATGATAATGATAATAATAATGATTGATGCAGCTCCTGTTCCAAAGTCAGTCTTGGATCCGTCAGTAAAAGTGTGAAGTGAGTTTGTGTTATTAGCTAGAATTGAGTTATAAGCTATTCTGTAAAATGTGGCCGATAAAGGATTTCTTTTATAAAATTTTGTTAAAGTTAAGTTAATGCTTTAGTTATTTATTCTCCATGGAGAGAGTGACAAGTTTCTATTACAGTGTATGTGAGTTTGTAATATGTTTGAGTCAATAGTGCACGCTTTCAGAGATTATGCCTAGTAGTAGAAGTAGTAGGGACAGATCTTAAGCTTTATTTAAAAGTCTAAAATTGTTTTTAATATAGAAAATAGTAAATAAATGATTTATCATATATTTAAGATTGGAGCGTGTCCAAAGTATTTGGAACGTCCACCGTGTTGATCAATTCGGAATTGCAAAAACTCGTGCAGAGGAATGGCCCGAGCGTATTGTAAATGATGTAGTTGGAAACTGATTAGTGAAGAGCATGTTTGAGTTAAAAGCAATTTGGTGAATGAGGTTCAACGTTTTTTCGTATGGTAGTTATAGTTATGAATATGGATGATTGGGAAGTTTTGTGAGAAGTGGTGCATGATTAGTAAAGTCCGTGGTTGAGTTGTAAGTGATTTGGTGGACGAGGTTGATGATATTATTGTATGTTAGTTATATGTATTAGGGTGATTCAGAATGTCTGAAGTACGCTGAACTAAGTCGAGAAGTCTATGGAAGAGTTAATAGTGATGACTGTATTTGTGGGTGTTTCTACTTGAATAATGCCTTCCTGATATAAGGAACCAGGGACCTGATGTAGACTTGCACTGATGAGTTCATATTTATTGGGTGAGCTACAGGTTGCGTATGATTCCATCTTCTGGTCTTGAAATTTTGAGTTTTCAACCAACATAAACGATGAGTAGGAATGAGAGTTTAAAGATTTGTCAAAACTTACCCCCCCCCTCCCCCCCCTCTTAGTTGGTATTAGAGATAGAGAAAACATCCAATGAACAACAATCTTAGGAAATAAAGTGAGCAATAAGAATGGTTATATATCTCTAGAATATGCCGGATGTTAGAGGAACGAATTGATCAGGATCAATAAAAGGGCCTTGTACTCTAATATTCTATAAGTAAGATTTCTGGGCCCTTTATGTAGATGACACATTTGTCAGTTTTAGTGGGTCGACTTGAACGGGTTGCTTTCCTACCTAAATAGCTGCCAGGAGTCAATTAAATTCACCTTATAGAACGAGAAAGCTAAGAAGTTATGCTATCTGGAGGGAGTCATAAATTCGGTATCTTCAGAAAGGGCACATCCACCGACTTAATACCTGCCGATTCTTTTCAACATTCAAGATACAAGATTTGGGATTGCTGTATCTAGAGGAGCGGCTGATTAGTGTTCCCCTAGCGCAAGAAAATTACGCCAAGGAAGTGGTGTGCATTAAGCATATTGCGAAAGCAAACGAATTAGAATCAGTTGGTGGTCAGGAGCGGGGACCTGTCATCTCTCGAGGACAGAGATACAGTTGCCTGGCGATTGTTGTCCAGGCTACACAGGTACCTCCTACATCTCCTCTCTATTATTAGTATTGGGTTGTTTATTTATTTTTTAATTTGTCATTTGCATTACAGTTCCTCTGGTGGGCATTTTAGGGTTTTTCCCCACTGTGGTATGTAAATATAATTTTCCTATCTGTAATTTGTCTGTTTTTAATTTATAGTTTACAGATTTTAAGTTTTTATCTTTGACACACGCTTATCGTTTTTAATTTTATTAGTTGACTATTTTTTTAGATTTTCTATTGGTTTTATCCTGGATATGTTTTGGTTTTAATGTTTCCATTTTTTTTATTGTTTTGGGAGTTTTTTTACACTGGTGGCCATGCTATGTTTGTTAAATGGACTAAAATTAAAACAATAGTAGAGGACAAGGCCTTTTTATTGATCCTGATCAATGGTTATATGCATTTTTCTTATTTGACTCATAATAAAGCAGATATTTCGATTTTATTTTCCTTCTCTCTACCCCCTCCCCCATTCGATTCAGACACTAATAAACTTTGTATTTCACTTTGGAAAACGCTTAAATATCGAGTTTTATTGAACTGAGTTTCATTGGAATAAAATTGTATATGTATATATATATATATATATATATATATATATATATATATATATATATATATATATATACATATATATTTATTTATACACACACACACACACACACACACACACACACACACATATATATATATATATATATATATATATATATATAAATATTTTTTACATATTGTAATTTGCAAATTTGGGTCTCAGGTTGGCCGTGCAAGTGAATCTCTGCCGTGGTAGACCTAGAGTGGGGGGTTCGATTCCCCTTTGCATAATATTTTGACATTTCTCTGTCCCAGTGTTTAGGGTTTATACCCGTCGTTGCTGTGGATTTGTTAATAAAAAAATTATTCTTTATGTAAGGCTTCACTATCCTCAATATTATTATATTTCCCGTCTCCTGAGCATGTAGTTTTTTTTTTTTTTTTTTATAACGTAAGGGACCAAATAATTCATAATAATAGAAAGTATTCTATCCTCAAAACCATGTATGAATAAAAGTTTCTTTTTCTTGATGCAGTACAAAGCCCAACGGTGACACCTGCTTTCGGTACGTCATAGTCGCTATTAAAAAATAATCTTTTGTAAGTCTCGATTGTAAACTGTATATTCATATTGATACATAGTGTGTGAGAAAAAACAAAAGTTACTACTAAAAAAATCTTTTGTTATGTCAATTTGTTGTGTTGGATTTCCATTTATTGTTTGATTTCTATTTATTGTTCAATTTCTATTATTTGAGTTCCATTTTTGTTTTCTATTTCTGTTTTGCGTTCCATTTCTGTTTTTGTTTTTCCATTTCTGGTTTTGTGTTCCATTTCTGTTTTTGTTTCCCATTTTGGTTTTGTGTTCCATTTCTGTTTTTGTGTTCCATTTCTGTTTTTGTTCTATTTCTGTTTTTGTGTTCCATTTCTTTTTTATTTGTTTCCCATTTTGGTTTTATATTCCATTTCTGTATTTTGTTTTTGTGTTCCATTTCTGTTTTTGTTTTTCCATTTTGTTTTTGTGTTCCATTTCTGTGTTTTATTTTTCCATTTGCTATTGTGATCCATTCCAGTCCTGTTTTTCGTTTAATTTCTGTTTGTCTGTTTCTGTTTTCTGTTCCATTCCTGTTTTTGTGTTCCATTTCTGTTTCGTGTTACTTTTCTATTTTTCATGTTACATTTCTGTTATGTTCGTTTAAATTAATTTTGTTTCGTTTCGTTTTTTTTATTTTTTTATTTTATACAGTTTTTTTTTCCCGAGCAACATCGCCTCAGCTGCGAAGCTCCAAATAAATAAATAAATAAAATAAAATTTGGATAAACGGAAAACGGGGAAAAATGAATGAGAAGAAATTAGCACAATAAAATACTAACTTCCTTTTACTCAATTTAAATTAAATGTCGTTTTTTCTGTTACAATTCATCTGTTTGAAAAATGTCATTTAAAAATAATTTACAGATCTTTTCATGATAAACAAGAAGGGCCATACAAGGTCCTTTCTCAAAGTGGAAGCCCTTAGTCAATTTCAGAGGAAGGTGCAGATCTAGACGTCACAGCAATTCCAAATATGAAATGTCCACATTCTAAAGCTAGCGGTGTTTGAGTTATGGTAGATACGTACAGACGCAATGCCATAACTAGGCAAAATGGATTCAGAGAGTGTCAAAACGGATAAATCCTTCGGAATCTGAAAACGGAATATTTTACCGATACGATAATTCCTTTGAGTTTGTTTTGTCTTGTTCTTGCCGTAGTGTATTCGAAGTTGAGTTTAGCAGCATGAATATTGCAATTATAAATAACTCCAAGTATTCTCGTAGTTGGCTTTTTTGGTAAGAACGCGAACTATGACGTACCTATTATTTTTTTGAGTCATCGGGTTAATCCAACAGCTGCTACTTCTAACCAGCTTGATGCTTCATGAAGAGCCTCACCCACAACCCTCTATCCTCAGCTAATTGTTTCCTCATCAGCCAATCTATTCCTCTCTGGTTTAAGGATTTCTTTATTCCTCATTACCATGTCTTCTAAAGCCGCCATCTTGGTATTCTTCCTCACATAAGTGGTCTTTGGAAGTCTTTCTTCTGGCTTTCGGAAAACATGTTCGGTCCACCTCTGATGCTGTGTCCTCTATGTTGTACCCTGGTTCTTCTGTGTTGGTTCGGATAGTCATGTTATTCTCACTCGGTCTCTCCTTGTCTTACCGTTGACCCTAAGGGATATTGGTATTAATAAAATAAAATGAGCAAAATAAGAGTGCAAAAGATGCATTCGTGACATTATACCTCGCACTCATATACGTATTATGTAAATAATAATTTAAGGCATTTCTTAAAATGTCTGTTCTCTGAATTTAACCAGTAACAATTTTAAGTGCCTTAAAATATTTTAAGTGGAATAAAATATTTTTATTCCAACAATATGGCAAAATTTACTTTCATCAGTCTCTAGATGGACATTTTCCAAGTTCTCCGACCCTATGGAATATTTTAATCATCACTATTTTCGACTTACCGTCACCACCTACAATATTCATAATTGCTTATGTAAATGAAGTGATACGATGCTGATATGGTGTTATGGTTATGGAGTGCTATATATGGTGAAAGAATATTATTAATTGAAAATAAATGTTTTAAATTTCTTGAATATACACCTAAAAGATTAACAGAACAAACTTGACTTCAACACTAAAAAATCAAAATTCATTATTTTTTCTAGAAAACGGAATATCCCTCAACTAAATATTCTACTTAACATCGTACCACTAGAACAGACTGACATAATTAATTAATAAAGGAATTATCTTTGTCCGAAAACTAAATTGGTAATAGATACACTGACTACATATACACTAAAGTTTCAAAACGCATTACATATTAAGTATCGCTGTAAGAACAAACTGGGGTATGAAATCAGAATGCCTCAAAACTATTTGTGAAGGTGCAATTGTACCTTACATGTTCGACGGTATTTCAGTATGGCATTATGCTCTACGCACAAAAAGGAATCTGAAGATATTTTATAGACTACAACGACTTTAAGGCATTAAAACTACTAAAGGGTATTGAACTATTTTTTATGAGGCTAGTAGTGTTTTAACAGCCATAATATTAGCAGAATATAAAGCAGAAGTACTGGCGATACTGTAAATCATAAAAAAATAACGAACTACAAACACAATAAATATTTCAACAGATAAATATATTAACTGATCACAATGGCTACAACTGGCACTATTTGCGAAAGTAACGTCACATTTGGACGAACCATTGACTGAAAACATTATGACATCTACGGAAAGATCAAAAGGTCAAGCACACCTCCACTCTTAACTAAGAAAACTAAATTAAGACTATTAAAACCAAACTAATACTCTTAAATTAAGAGTGGAGGTGTGTTTGACCTTTTGATCTTTCCGTTGATGATGGAACTCCACCAGCCAGCACAAATCCCGAATTATGACATCTCACTTATTTACTGACGGAAGAAACATTGACAACAATACACATGGAGCAGTATGAATTTTTGAAACAATACAATACTATACACGACCCGCTCACTGAAAACATTACACAAAATATTATGGAAATTATACATTTAAATCTTCACATACATAAAGACTGGATAAAAGCCCATTCAGAAAATATAGGAAACGAAACAGCTAACAAGTTAGCAAAGGAAGAAACTCAAGATACAACATTAATACTGGACTTCTAAAGACATTAAAAAAGACTTACGTATCGACACAATATATAAATGGAACAGACAATGGATGACATGTAACAAATCTTACAGTTTACCCAACACATACCAAATAACTCACAATAACTACAACACAATTAAGGCTCACCATCACAAATGCACACACTTTCTAAAGGTACATGAACAGGCAGGACATTTAACAAGATCCACCTCATATATAATTTAAAAAATTTAATAAAGAACTCATAAAGTTTATCAAAAGTATAGATATCGATGTAGAAAAAATGCATTAGAATATAAAGTTGATTATGAAGAAAGAGAATTATAATTCAATATACTAGTCTTACAAATGAAAGGATTAATTACAGGAGAGAAAAACCGCTACATTTCCATTTATTAATTTTATTTGTAATTATCTTACTTATTTCATAACTCTATTTTAATTTTTTTTTATTATTTAATCCTATTTTTATTTTATTTTTTAAAATTATATTTGATTATATGGTAATAACCCATTACATAATATATATATTCTAAAAATGTATTTAAACATAATTGTACATCTAAGATGCCACGTGGTAATGCCAACAAGAATAACTTCTCATAGGGTTACTTTGTGGAGAAAAACAAAATCCACATTTTAAAATTCCATGGGCTTTGAAGAAACAGTATTTTAAACAACTAAGTAAGTGAAATGGCTATATCTTTAATAATATCTTTAAAATGAAGATATGAAGAAGATATTCATTTATTTATGTTTTATTGAATGTGAGTTTTAGTCATGATCCTGATTTTTGTTTTGTTCTAGGGTGCTTATGGAAGTTATTTGGACATATAAACCTTCATTCATATAATACTTTCCTGTGCTTCGCTATGACTGATCAGGCGAGACTTGGCGAAATTCATGATTTTCTAAGAGTACCGAAATGGGAGCTTTTTTTTTCTGGATTCACTGTAATGAAAAGAGGCACTTGGAGATATTACACTTACAATTTATACAGATTTATTGTTGTGTTACAACTAGTGATGGTAATTTCTATGGGATTTACTGCAGCTGTTCTGTGTGCCGACGACCTTGTACTATCTCTACAGTGTGTTCATACAGCACTCGTAGATGTTGAACTATCACTTAATCTAATGATTAGATTTTGCCCACAATACAGAGTTTTATTCAGAACATTAGAAATCTTAAAAGCTGGCGTGCATAAATACGATGAGGATGTACTGAATGGCGAGTACAAGGAAATTCAAAGAAAATACCTCCTCGAAATACGTCAGTCTACGAATTTGTTTAGAGTATTGTTGGTATTAGCATTCATCTCAAATGCGATAATTGTTCCAATTATGAACTTCATTTTTGTTGACGTTGATGCTTCTAAAGAAGTAGTCAACCCATATTTACCCAGTTTCTTTTTCTATTTTCCTTTCAACACCGCGACAGTCATTGGGTATACTGTAGCCTATTCATTTATTGCCTTTGCATATTTCACTATTGTAGCTCCCATTGTCCTCTCCATAGATTCCCTTTACGTCAGTTGTACGTCTCAACTTAAAGCCCAGTTTCATATTTTGAATTACTCACTTCAGCATTTAGAAAAGAGAGCATATTCTGATTTTATGAAAATAGAAACATCAGAAAAGAAGAAAAGATTAATTGACAACTTATACAACTCGAAGGAATTTCTGAATTCTCTAAGGATATGTTTTCGATCTAACATAATACATCATCAAAATATTATTGAGTAAGTCACCGTTTTTATATATTTATTGATGTTTGTTTGATTTGCTATGTTTAATGTCTTTTCTCACTTTCAGGCTGAAGAAGTCGTTCGAAGCATTCACTGGAGTAACATTGCTTCTAATTATTGGGCTTATGTCGAGTATTTTGGCAATCAATGTCATCGTAATTTTACAGGTAATTTTAGTTCTTTATTCGTTTTAAATAGTCAATTGAATTAATTCTTTATTACTTTCCATCACGGGGATTAAAAAAGTTATTCTCTTCCTATTGATAAGAATATGAAAGGTCCCTCCACAGCACCATTGTCAACTCTATCAAGGAATATTACAATAGGCAATAAGATATATAGGAACATAAGAATAAACTTAGTTTCATGAGTCTTGTCATCACGGGATGGTAATTTTTTACATCTGTAAAGAGTTTACTGTACTTAGAGGAATTAGTCACATTTAAAACTGCATACCTAGTTACTTTTTAGCAGATTTCCCTTAAGGGAAATCAGCTATTGAGGTCGTACTCATGACAGAATTTTCGAAATTTTTCTTCAAATGTCCATCGATCCAACCCCGTAGATGACGAAAATGAGAGACATTCAAAACTGTGTATATATATATATATATATATATATATATATATGTCTGTTACCTCTCTAGTGAGTGGTCGCAATTTTTGTTTAATCGTTACCAAACTCGATATTTAGTCGTTTTATGTAAAAAGAAAGATCAAGTTCGTTTACAGCTGAAATCGGACAAGGGGGAGGGGGGTTTAGAGGGGGGGGGGTTGCAAATTCAAATATCTTCGTTAGTATAAGTCGGATCGTAAATGTGTATAGATCCAATCTTATTGCAAATTAAGTGTACTATAAATATTGTTATATATTTTTATTCTCTATCTTGAATATTAACCTAGATATTTGCATTTTTCAGTTTTCAGCCATCAGTAAACCCTCACGTTTGCTAGCCATAAACAATACTCTGTCATATAATAAACCATATTATTCAAAGCCTAAATACCAAATATTGTTTTCATTGAACTTTTACTTTGTAAGATATATGCAAATACGTTCTGTTGACCACCCCCCCCCCCTTCTTTTGGTTTTGGATTCCTAAAATTTGAGTGATTGAGATAAAACTGATTCTGATACATTACAAATTACAGCACTAGCTTTAGTAAATTGTTTTCAATAAAATTAATATCTTATATTCAGATATATTTCATTGTTTCTCTTTCCAGTCTATCTATACAGCACTACGAGCCGGGCTGGCCTGTTTGTTTACAATTCAACCGCTTACCATTATAGAGATTATTAACTTGTATTTTAAATTTACTGAGCATTCACGGTAGTGTTACTTGTATGTATATTTACCTATTGTTTATCTTCAAGTGAGAAATCTGCTTAGTTTACGCGGCCCCTACGTGACGGACTTTTTTTCTAGTCCGTTTGTCAGGAATAAATTATTCATTCATTATTCTCTGTCTTAATTTTTTAATGATCATTTTTGTATGATATCGAACTTCATCTAATTTATTTAATATGACCACTGCAATGACGAGAAATAACACCTTAATGTAGTATATTGACGAAGTCTTCTGTCTTGTTCCAATTGTGTAAAACAAGTAAAAGTATGAGCTTCTCTGTTGCGTGTGTGTGTGTGTGTGTGTGTCTAGTTTTTGTGCTTGTGTATGTGCGTTTGTCTGTCTGTCCTCTCTTTGATTGATTGTGTGTGTGTATACATATCGAATTGTTTTATTTATTTCTATAATTATTTTACATGGCTCAGCATAAGTTTCCTTCTTTTTAATGGTGTCAAAATTTAAGATTAATTTTTTCTTTTTCAGAAACCTAATATTTACGTGGTAACTAATTCAATTATGGTTTTGATTTGTGAATTATATTTCGTCATGCACTACTGCCGTTTTGGAGAAGATGTAATTGGAATAGTGAGTAATAAACAAATTTTCCTTTTCTCTACATTACAAAATAAATTCTAGCTGCGAAAAAACCATTTCACTGGATTAAATTACAAAAGTGAAAATTTATTTTTTCTAGCGGAACTCATTCGAAATGCACATGATTTATATATAATCTTTTTTTTTTAAATGAAGAAATATGTAACTTATGCTCTATGACATTCTTTGGCCAAATGCATTAGGGCGGTGGTACGCATCAAATTTTGGTTGAATGTTTGAGAAATTTTTAAAGATTGGTTAATGAATGTAAATGTATTAATGGTAAGACTTCACGATACGCATATACACGATAGTTTTAAATTTTTAAATCAAGGAACAAGCCGGTCTTTGTACTTTTGTGCT
Organism: Riptortus pedestris; assembly: GCA_019009955.1. Lineage (NCBI taxonomy): Eukaryota > Metazoa > Arthropoda > Insecta > Hemiptera > Alydidae > Riptortus > Riptortus pedestris. The sequence continues at coordinate 75,429,840 of CM032228.1, forward strand.
CTTAACTATTCAATTCAAGGGGCATATTGAACATAACAATGTTTGATATCAATCATTACTTATATCCTGCAATAATAAATGTAAATTTATTTGTGATAACTTTTCTCCCAGAGGAAAAAAAAAAGTCCGTCACGCAGGGGCTGGGTAAAACTAAGCAGATTTCCCACGTGAAGTTTTAGAGAATAGAGAAATTTCACGAGAGCCGAGCAATCAAGGAAACGGCCGAACTAGTTTTTGGCGGGAAAGTCACTCACGTCCGTTACTTGCCCAGATTTAATAAAAATGCAAATATCTCAGTTAATATTCAAGATAGAGAATAATAATGTATAGAATAATATTTATAGTAAATTTAATTTGGAATAAGATTGATTCTGTACAATTTTTCGATCCGACGTACAGTAACGGAGGTTTTTCGATTTTTCGAAAATCCACCCTCTAAACCCCCCCTCCCAGTGGTCCGATTTTAGCCGTTAACGAACTTGATCTTTTTTTTTTACATAAAACGACTAAATATCGCGTTTGGTAACGATCAAACAAAAATTGCGACTGCTAGAGCGGTAACAGACAAATATATAGATAGATAGATAGATTGATATATATATATATATATATATATATATATATATATATATAGATATATATATATATATATATACACACAGTTTTGAACGGCCCTCATTTTCGTCATCTCCTAGGTAGGATTGATGGACATTTGAAGAAAAAAGTCGAAAATTCCGTCATGAGTACAACCTCAATAGCTGATTTCCCTTAAGGGAAATCTGCTTAAAAAAAAAAGACCTTAATGCAGGGGCTGCGCAAACTAAGCAGATTGGCTGGAATAATACAGTTTTGAAGTCATATATCATGCCATATTCCCTGTTTCTATGTAAAAACAGATGGGTAGAAGAGGAGGGGGGGGGGGGGGTTGCTGAAGGCTGAGCACAAGACAGTATGAATAACTGGCTGACTACTTGAGTTTCGAAAAAATGCCTAGAACATCAATAGTTTAACACGATCCTATAACATTTTATGATCCTACTCATAATAACGGAAATATTTTGAATTTGCTAATTCCCCATCTTTATACCGCCACTATTCCATGCCTGATTTCTGCCAATTACAAATATTATCTTTAGTGCTTACGGAAACGTCTAAATGTCGAGTATGGTTTGGGTACACATTTCTGCTTAATATCTCAGTTTGCTATATAGTATTTTTTTTGCAGATAAATATATTCTGTTAGAAATCTTATTTGTCTAGCTAATAAACTTAAAGTCATCTATATATATTTTCCAGAGCAGTGAAACGTACGATGTTCTATACGCCACTCCTTGGTACAATTGTGATGGTGCTTTTAAAAAATATCTGTCTATAGTTATATCAAATACTAGGAAACCTGTCGTCCTTAAAACGGCTTTACTTGAACTTCCGGCTTCAATGGACACATTTGGAATGGTGAGTATTTCATCTGGTATTCTTTATTTAATATCTACTTTCAATTTTTATTATAATCGGTTGTGGGTTTCATAGATTTAGTGCCTCCACCTATTTTTTATGATATTTACGCATTCGTACCTTGTCCATTTGAGTTTACTAGGGCTTATTCTGTTTTTTACTTGTTATTAACTTTACCCCACATTGAGAGTTGATCCTATTGAATGGTTTCACGTCTAAAGTTCTCAAAGTGGTCCAGTCTATCAGCCGATGTATGTCCAATGGTTGACAATGATAAACTCGAAAAATTGTAGGCGGACTTTAGAATAATCAAATATAGAGTAGTTTTAGCTTAAGAATTCTTTTATCTACTATAAATATAATTAAAAAAAATTAGTGGCACAAAAATCATCATCAAGGAACTAATTCTAGTTTTTACAATTTAATTCTTCTTCAGGCAGCTAAGGATGATCGAAAAGGGTTTTTTCTTTTCTAGCATTTTCTATTTCTAGTGCGATAACAGGATTTCTGATTCTGCCTCAACACGCTTTTCCGAACACCAAACAAAAAAGAAGGAAAACGCAACATATTCCTTTGATACTGCAAATTTGTATAGAGTATATGTATTTTGAGTATACGAATAAGATATTAATTGATTTTTTTTAAAAAAAAATGTGATCTTTAATTAACTGTTTTTTTGTTATTTTTTAGATAATTTCAACAATGTACAAGATTACAAATGTGATTGCAAAAACATAGGCCTTATCAAGAAATCTGTTTCCAATTCACATGGACACCTAGGCAATCTTAATTAAATTGAAATTATTTAGTTACTTATTTAGAAAAATGAATTTACTCTTGAATAAAAATCAGTAACATACACTAATTAAATAAAAGATTTCTAAGTACTTTACCAATAGTTGTATTATTTGATTCCATTTTTCATTACACATCAATTAATAAATATAATATATATATATATATATATATATATTATTGTTTGTGTGAATATCGATTGTGGATTGATGGTGAAATGTTTTAATGTTTGGAAAACTTCTGTAGCATTTAAGTGCCTGTAAAAGAACAATTGTAAATGGTCACATCATCAACATCCAGCTAATATTCTTTTTATCATTATTATTTGTATTTTTTAATAAAATTTATTAGTTGTTGCCTTTCTTTATTAGTTCAATTAATGTTTTTTTACTACAATTTATTTAATTGTATTTTCTTATGTAATATTTTTAGTTCTATTCATTTATTGTTATGATATATTATTTTATTTCTGGGGACTATAAGATATAATCGAGAATTGGATGAAATATTTCGAAAATTGCTTCATGAGTACAACCTAGCTAACTTCTTTAAGATAAATCAGCTAAAAAATGAAAAAAATAAATAAATAAAGCCTTCTGTTTATAAATAGCTTCCAACTGCGGAAAAGGAAGTTCATAAAATGAACGTTGGTCATACGCCAGGATAGATAATCCATGTGCGGAGAAGATAAAGCTGACCAAACAAACACTTAACTTACGAAATGTGAACTCCTCTTAAATTTCTTTGCACATATACGTGAAGGGGGTGGGGTAGTTAAATGGACTTAATTCTCAGGTAAACATCATAAAGTATAAGAATAATCAACTCTTTATTAAAAATGTTTGTGTGTGTGTGTGTGTGTGTGTGTGTGTGTGTGTGTGTGTGTGTGTGTATGAGCGCCAGCAGTGTAAATCTGATTTATGACTTAATTAGTCGATAATATAAATATAATCAACAAAGTACAAATGTTTGACTGAAGAGCTTAGTCTAGAAATATTAATTATATATTACAAAATGGTTTTATATATATATATATATATATATATATATATATATATTCATTAAACATATTCAACTTCAAGATTTATTAGTAAGCTTGCATCTCTTTCCTAGCAGAATAAAAGGAGATTGCCTGCCTGACTTTTATTATCTCTGCAAAGATCCACTAGCGAGGTCATTCAGTCCACCCTTTCCCTAGAACCCCTCTCCCATACCATTTTCAAAAGACATATCAAATTTGTCGACTCCCTTACCCATCATGACAATCCTCGCTACTCCCCAGCAACCGACGAATTGGCAGAGGGCCGACGTTGACGAGCCACTCGTCGATCTCGTTAGGATTCCTGAACCCCCTCCTCCACCATAACACACACACACAGACAGACACCTATCCACACAAAGGGCTTAGTCCCATAGCACATTTATTTTAATTTAGATATTAGCCGTTATTAGGATAATTAGGTTAGGTTTAGTTTTAATACGCCCCTCGAGAATGCTTACGCCCCTCCCCATTAATTTAGTTTATTATAGTCTAGTATAGTCAAATAAAACCATATTAGAATATAGTTTATTTTGTGCTCTCACAAACAAATTTTGAATTTTGGTTTTGAAATTCCTCCTTGGCATGGTAAGGCTACTTTCATCTTTCTCTTCTTATCTTCTCTCCTACTATCCCTTTCCCTTCTTTCGTTTTCTTCTATCCTTACACCCCTCCCGGTACCGCCCGTTACCGGGAATCTCCAATCCTAGCTCTATTATAACCCAACACCATTACAACCCCCCTTAAAATAGAGCTTCCTGCTCAGGAAAAGGGAAAACTGTCATCACCTCCTTAGGTTTGATAGATCTATCCCCACCGACCAAGGCACAGGTATACTAGGGCCCCAAAAAAAAACAAAAAAAAAAAAACTTTCTATTATTAGTCCATGACTTCACTGAAACCATGTGTCAAGAAACAAGAACTGTTACGTGAAGACCAGTTCTTCTTTCAGAAATTATGCTTTGAAACAAATTACATGCAGCTGAAAAATGTTTAACTAAACTTTGCGGAGCATAAGTAAAATGCTTTTAACATGCTATGTATTCTTACATGATTGCTAGAGAATCATCCAAGAACAATAAGAATAATTATTAAATACTTCTTGATGAAGACTCCTTTCTCACAGTTTTCGTTCATCAAATCCCCAAGAGCTAGAGCATTAAAGAAGGATATTTTAAAAACTGAAATAAACAATTATAGGTGATGGATTCTGACAACAGCGACTATGTGACTTCATAGATTTCTAGAAGGTTTGGATTAACCCTCCATGTCTCAATCCTCTACTTAACTCTAGGGTTTGACTGATATTTTATTTAAATTTGCCATGGACTTATTTTTTTTCAAGTTTCAGACTATTCTAAGAACAATGGCATTAAAAATTAAAATTTGGTTGTCTCTCAAATTCAACTTTGTTACAAATTCACTCAAAAATGGCTCAGCAGATTTCAATAGACTTTTATATTTTTGAGCCAATTAACTCAACGTACAAGGCTATATGAGAATTCAATATCTTAGCTAGGAGGGCACGGGGTCTACTTATATGTCAAAATACATATTTATCAATATCTTCATTAATATTAGTTTTATCAGGCAAAGTTAAAGGAAAATTGTGTCTAAAATAATGATTTAGGTCTTAAAACGTTTTTTACGTTTATGAATTTGTTATATCTTCCGACTTCCGAGCACCAAATAGACTTCGCATACCATGAAAATACCATTATTGAATTGAGGAAGTCTTCCTATATGCATTAAGGTAATATTGTTATGTTGCTTTGAGTGGGGGTTTACTTCATCCCCAAAACATATCTTCTTCAATATACTAGTTATTATTGATTTTTGTTTTTCAAAACATATAAAGAATGAGTCGTGTTTGGAATAAATTTTGTTCGAAAAGCTTAAAGATTTATGAATTTTAAAAATTTGACTTCCAGTCTTGAAATATAAGTTATTAGTGAACGAAAAGTATAAAAATGAAAAGTTAAGTGCATTGAGCTGAGAGAAGATCACCACAGTAGTTAATATAATGAATGCCCATCCATACCTTGCTTTGTATATCGAGAAGAATAATGGAATATGTATAAAGTGTAGGCGTGAAATACTAAAACGGATATTTCCCCTTAAAAAAAAAAAATTCTAAATTTGTAACTCTTCATTGCCATTTGGGTGTCCGTTACCCAAAGAAAGAACGTTTACTGATAGTTATTACTTACGGAGAAAAGGAACAACTCATCGGGATACCAAAGCTAATGAACTCTTCTGGAAAGGAATGCATTTTGTTCCAATTGAATACCGTTCTGTCGGTGGATAGATGCGCAAATCATTTCTGGAATTCACAGAGAAAGGGAATAATTGATATAGATTCAATCTTAGAATAGAAGCAATCTTAATAAATTTTCTAAAAGACCAAAATGACATTCATTTTACAATTTACTATCAAGCGTTTTTCCACTGTCAATGAAACTAGTACTTCTTGCATTATTATCCTGTCTTATTTAGACACATTTAGCTTCCAAGTCGGCACGTGTTAACGATTATCAATTACATGACATTTTAACAGGTATTCATGCCATGGATAGGTACAATATATGAGAGTAAGAACTCAGAACTCTTTTTTGGGGGATACCCTAGTTTGTACATCTATTTGTTGAGGCATTGAGTGTAAAAAAATGAACACTTCCTCTTCAGTTCATATATGTTCCTTGTTTTTTTATTTTAATTTATGTGTTCCCTACTTTTTAACTACTCCTTGTCAAATGGAAATCTCCCCTATTTATTTACCGCCTATTGGGGTGAAAAAAAAATTGTAATATCCCCGTTTATCGATTCAATTTAAAATAATGTTACATAACAAATCGTGTTGGTAGTTAACCGTTCTTGGATCAAATTTTTCTATTGATTAATAATTCTGACCACTTCCATTTTTAGGATTATAATGTGTTCGATTGGTTTGTAGTCCGGACGTTTCGATGAGGCTCCCCTTCGTTTGGGGTATCATAAAGCATATAGCTCATGCACGTATTAAGTTGAACTCTCCTTCTACCATCTCCAAAAATAATAAATGATTTTCGGTTTGGATGGGTGTGGAATACACCCCCTCATTCCACCAGTGCAGAAATTTTATATTGACTCTTTAAGTAAGACAGAATCTTCTCAACTGTCAGAAATATGTGTCTTAGAATAAGTGTTTGGGTAATCCATTGACTCTGTATTGAAAAAAGGATAATGTCCTGCCGACTAATTATGGAGGTTTTACTCATTATATGTTATTCTGACCAAGTAAAATAAAAAAAAAATCGAAATATTTCCGTCATTTTAAGAAGCAATCAACGTCTTAATTATTTAATGCATAACAATATTTGTTCTCTATACAATAACTCAAATTTGAATAGTAAGGGGGCAATTTGTTTTCAGCCTACTCATGAGATTTTCACTTATCAGCAGTTATATCACTAATCATCTCACGTTCAACTTAAATTCGTGTTGTGGCTAAATTGGATAATTAGTAGTGATGTCTGGTTTTCGAACACTTGTTAAGCATGAATTGTGGAATGGAATTGTTAATAATAAAAATCTGTCAGTGTGTAGTCAGAAATTTCGAATTTATTGGACAAATATAGTTCATATATATATATATATATATATATATATATATATATATAGTGTTTAATTTAAAATATAGTATATTTCGGTGTTTTTGGTGCCTTTTGTTTACCGAAATCAACCCTGTATTTCAGTAATTGAAAAAAGTAAAACATTATCTCTCAATATCGAGTCTCACGTTAGCTAGTGAGTTAAAGTTTGGCCTTAATCTCCCATTGTGAACCTAGAGTGGCAAGTTCGATTTTCGCCTAGGCAATAGGAATTTATTTAGTGACGAACTTATAGAATGAAATTCTTAGTCCCACCCGGCTAGAGAAGCATGGAAACCTGTTGATTTGTCCCAATTAGCCATACTAGCAAAAAGTGCATGTTGGTAAATAATGATAATACTCTGAATACCAATAGAAAAAAAGAACTATCCCCATTATTTTTATCCTTTAAGAAAGCCAACTTGTCTAAAGACTCTAGTAAAGAATAACCTAGAATATTAATATCATAACATTTGTAAAAGGGGTTCGGCAAATAATTGAATGCGCATATCATATGAATATAATACCCGGCCAAATATTGATCATACCTTTTCTGTAAATTTACAGAAAGTATTCATGCTACTTGATCCAATTAATATTAGATGTGAGAAAAACAGTAGAGGACAAGGCCATTTTATTGATCCTTATCAATTGGTTCCTCTACCATCCAGCATATTCCAGAGAATTTTAGATGTGTTTTGTGGAAGCGCTCATTCGTTCTAGCAAAAGGTATATGTTACAAATGAAACAACTATCCGGCATATTATTCTGGTGACATAAAGAGATTTGAACAATTTTCACATGCGTGCCGGTGCAAGACAGAAAGAATTAAGATTTTGATAATTAAAGGGTACCCACATTTTAAAAATCCTAGTTTCAAATAGTATAGTCATGTAAAATTTAAAGAGATCTCATAACTAACTACTCAAAAATAAAAGGTGTTACAAATTGGAAAAAATGGGATATAAAGAGACAGTACCCCTCAAAAAATATAGGAAAAATCCATATTAATTAAACTGGAAAGAAAATTGAACAGCTGTTAAGATACTAAGTTTTAAAAAATTTAATTATTTATTAACATTAACACTTGGGACAGGATTTCTACAGGTTACCACTCTTTTCTAGCCAGGGTGGGGCTAAGGATTTGAATTGATGAATTCCAGCACTAAATATCGTATACACACGAAAATATGACGCATTGAACAATTGGTTGATGGTTGAGAGCGCTCTATCGGTTGTAGCATGAAATCTCGAGGTACAGCGTAACTCGCTAGAGTTCAGTCTAGGCTGTTTTTCCATTGACCTACTTCAAACTATATTCGGAAGCGCATATTTCTTCGAATTTTTCCATAATCTAGTATCGTTTGATTCCTTTCAGAAAACATGCCAAATTAATATACATTATTCATTTACAATATAGATTTATTATGAATGCATATAAAGCAAGGAAATGATAATATAGAATTTATGAACAAATGAATATAAAATTAAGCCACATGAATTAAGGATATTTCTTCAAATGCTAGTTTCTTTACAAATAGTGCTTACTAAACAATAAGTAATGACAAATTCTTCAACAGTCTTCGATACTTCTAAGCAAAGTTTATTTTGTATATTGATGAAGATAGGTTGGCTTTATTTCATCTTCATTCTGTATTAGCTGCACGAAGTTTTCTTCAAGATCTGTGCAATACCGTAAACATGTTTCGAAGACTCGTTCTCGTTTTGGTCCATAGCCCATATACAGAATGCCTTTTTGCAGACTTCCCTTAAGGGAAATCAGCCATTTAGTTCGTATTCATGACCCGAATTTCGAACAATTTCCTAAAATGTCATCGATCCTACCTAGTAGATGACGAAAATGAGGACAGTTCTAAATATTATATATATATATATATATATATATATATATAGTCACACTTGTCTGTTACCACTCTTGCAGTAGCCATTCTTATTTGACCAAATTAGATATATAAGCATTTCATGCAAAACTGAAGGTCAAGTTCGTTAATGTCTGGAATCGATCAAGTGGGGGGGGAGGGGAACCAATTCTATTGCAAATAAAATGTACTTTTATTCTCTATCTTTAATATTAACGGGGACATTTGCATTTTTTTAATTTTCAGCCTTCAGTAAACCCCCACTCCGACTTTTGTCATATTATCAATAAGCTGTTATAAATGAACCACTTTATTCCAAGCTTAAATACCAAATATTGTTTTCATTAAAAGTTTGCAATGTGAGATACATGCAAGAATTCGTTAATAAATGTAAGAAATCGTTGTATTTGTTAAGGATTCTAAGTAATACTGAATGGGGAGCTACATACAGGTGAACAATGCTATGCTTCTATAGGGCCTTTGCCAGGTCTATACTGGATTATGGCTGCATTGCATATTCATCTGGCAATTGTATCATGCTCCAAGCATTCGACGTAATACACAACGCTCGAATTGGAATATCAACTGGGGCTTTTCGAACAAAACCCGTTAATAGTATTTATGTCGAAGCTGGAGAACCTCCACTTGATTGCAGGAGTAGGATGTTGTGTTTGAAATTTATCGCAAGGTCAAAACCATCGAACAGTGTCTGTGTGAATACTTTTTTAAACAACCCACACTTCCACATTTACACACAAATAGAAAATTAAGATTTTCACTATACAATGAAAACATTATTGACTCTCCCATTTACCCACAGAGGCAACTTTCCATGCCACCATGGAAAGTAAACAACTTAATGATCGACCTCAGAATATCAACATTTAAAAAGAACTAAACTTTAGCCAATTACTCGTACAATCACACTTGAACTTAATGACTTCTACAACCAATAGACAGACTCAAGCCGTATACAGGGGCGGATCCAAAACTGAAAAAGGTACTGATGCAGCGACTATTGCAGATGATGAATATGAAATAAGCCTACCTAAAAATAGGAGAATATACACCGCTGAATTGCACGCAATAATCTTGGCATTGTCACACTTACAGACTACAACACATGGTATTACTATATACTCTGATTCATTAAATTGTTTACTTTCCTTTAAAACATTTTCAATACTCATCCCTTAATTATTCAGATTCTAGAAAAAATTTCAAAATTAAAGACTAAAGAAAATGATGTGGGTTCCAGGACATGAATACTACAGACGTCCACCAAACATGCAACCCAGAGATTATCTTTTGACTTTAACTTACTGACTTTGCCAAACTTACATTTAAAAATACTACAGTGAACATTAAATGAATGGTAAAAATGTTGGCGTAGAAATTAGAAAATCATCTTCCTGCTAATAATAAAGCCTTCTATAAGCGATTGGCCGTCCAGCAGACGCGAAAATAGACTAGACAAAGTTGTACTAACGAGACTTATGATAGGTCATTCACATTTAACGCACTCAAATCTCATGACAAGAACAGAATGATGACGTTTATGCGGAAGATGCCATGAATCATTAACCATTAAACACATACTGACATGTATACTTAGTGACTCCACTTAACATGTACGAACCTCTTTCAGACAGAGCCCACTTATCGACAATACACTAAATCACCTTAAAACATTGAATTTGTTTTACAAAATTCTATTACTCTCCTTTTTGATTTGAAATAGAGGTCGTCATTCCCATTGCTTGAACACGTAAATGTATTGCTACTTCTTGAAATGGAATATGATTTGCCACAGAAATCAAGACTCCATGGGAAGGAGGTTAGCAATGGCTTGAGTAGGATAATCCAGTAGCTACAGAACAGTCTTTCTTCGAAGGATTAGTAGTAGTTCTCTCCTTGAGATTAGCACCCCCTTGAGAATTAAAATCTTCAGTCTGGCAACCTATATCCCTTTCCTTGTGATGGGAGATTTCCCTTAAGGGAAATCAGCTATTGAGGTCATACCCATGACACGATTTCCGAAAAACTTCTTCAAATGTCCATCGATCCTACCCAGGATATGACGAAAATGAGTTCCCTTCACAATTATATATATTATGCGACGCATAGTGTCTGTCATATTATGAATAAAAAGAACCCATTAAGAATATTCGATGCTGGGTACGCTTTGTAGATGATTGTTTCTGTTTGTCCGAAGGTACGGAAGAAACGTTAATAGGCTTCTTTGAGTATTTGAAGAAGGGTCATAGAAGCATAAAGTTCACTGTGGAAAAAGAGAAGGGGGGGATGTTGAACTATTTAGATCTATGCATCACGAGGAAAGACAGAAACTTAGCATTTAATATTTACAGGAAACCCACTATAACAGACATAGCAATAGGTAAACAGTAGGTCCACCATCCTAAAACTAAAATCGCCCCATTTATTTACTATATACACCGGCTACTGACCTTACCGCTATCAATGGAGGATCATCGAAGGTAACTAGAGTTCATAAAGCACGTTGCTAAAACTAATGGATATGTAACCACCCTCATTCATGACATTTATGAGCGGAGGTCCAAAAAACTTGCCCTCAAACTATCCTTCAGCCACTTCTCCGAAAATGCTCCGTTGGTGCGCTATTTTATATTTAGGAAAACTCTCTGAGAAAATAGGACGCATACTAAGTAAGATTAGGAGTGGGAGTAGCTTATAAGAACGCACCGAATAAGGGCGATATGCTATGCAGGGCCAAAGATCCTATCGATATGAAACACAGGTCCGGTGTGTACAAAATGAGTGTGTGGTACATGCAAAGAAAGGGTCTTACATCGGCCAAACAGGAAGAAAGATTAGAACCCGGTGTAGAGAACATGGTTATCGCTCGGCAAGGGACGTATGAGGCCTACATTATAAGACGGTAGCACAAAAAATCCCTCTCAAGGATCTCTATAAGACCGTTCTCACGAATACCGGCTACACCCAAACCTGTAAAGACACCATAACAGAAATCCTGAGAAAGGCGTTCCCTGAACACATTGTGTGAAACAGAGGAGCAGCTAATAGCTTGGGATAGCTAATAGCTAATAGGATTGGGTCAGTAAAGATGCCGACATAAACTGCGAAATTCAAAGTCACCCGGTAAACGGGTGCACGGTAGGAACGCTTTGAGAACCCGGCTTCAAGACCTCTTTAATGCCTGTCTGAAGGTAGGATATTTTCCCCGGAAATGGAAAGAAGCCGAGGTGGTTGCAATTCTAAAAACAAGCGAACAGATGGAGTCAAGGTATCGTGCGATAAGCCTTCTTCCGCATTTGGGCAAAGTATTAGAAAGATTGATAATGGCCAGTTTAAAGGGCATCTTGGAAAACAACGCATCGCCAGATCAATTTGGGTGCAAAAAAGGGGGTCTACCACGGAAGCAATTCGAAATATGATCCAAAAAGTGCAAATTTTTGACACAAAGCGGACCTAATCTGGGCGATATGCTATGCAGGGCCAAAGATCCTGTCGATATAAAATACAGGCCCGGTGTGTACAAACTAGGGTCTGGTGCATGCCAAGGGTGTTACATGGGCCAAACAGGAAGAAAAATAAAAAGTCCGTCACGCAGGGGCTGCGTAAACTAAGCAGATTTCCCACGTGAAGTTTTACAATAGAGAAATTTCAGAATAGAGAGCCGAACAGTTACTGGAACGGCCCGAACTAGCTCTTGACGGAAACTCACGACTAGACCCGAAGTTAGCCGATCAGAAGCTGGAAACAGAAAAATGCAAATATCTTGGTTAATATTCAAGATACAGATTAAATGTATATAATAATATTTATAGTAAATTTAATTTGTAATAAGATTGATTCGGTACAATTTTTCGATCCGACGAATAGTAACGGAAATATTTCGAATTTTCGAAAATCCTCCCTCTAAACCCCCCTCCCACTGGTTCGATTTCAGCTGTTCACGAACTTCATCTTTCATATTACATAAAACGACTAAATATCGAGTTTGGTAACGATCAACCAAAAATTGCGACCGCTAGAGCGGTAAGAGACATATATATATATATATATATATATATATATATATATATATATATATATATATATATAAGTTTTGAACGGACCTCATTTTCGTCATCTACTAGGTAGGATCGATGGACATTTGAAGAAATTTAAGGGAAATCTGCTAAAACCCGTTGTAGAGAACATGGATAACGCATAGACTCGGAATGTTTCTACTACCAAGAACAAGTGGGCCATAGCGAAGGAGCTCATGAAGTGTGTGTATTACACGAGGCAAAGAAGGGTAAAAAACTAAGTTGATCGGAAAGTCTGGAGATAACGATGAACAAGAAACTTATTGGTAATCGTTGATTGAACAAGAAGACCGATTGCTATAAGTCTGCAATGGAGGGGATCTGGACCTCGATCTTATCTCCCGTCTTTCCCTATGAATGCATGCAAGTAGGTCAGTAGATATTTTTTAGCCATGCCCTAATAGATCTCACACCCTCCGCGTTTTATTTTAAGATTTGACATTAGTTTATTTATATTCACATCATTTAGATATTTATGTATTGTACTAGCATGTTTAATGACCCTGTTGTAATATATATATATCAACTTTATTGGCGTTGTTGGTTTTATGTGTAGCTCCAAAGATGGAGACAATAGTCTTCGAATGCGCTTAGCGCTGAAATAAAAAAAAATTGTGAAGAATTGGACGTTTTCTTCTCTCCAAGTACAAAATATTCTTCACTTCCAACAACACTGGTGTGATACAACTATTACCTTTTCGTCATTTTGAGCTATTTAATCTATTAGCTTCTACTTACGATTACGAATACTTGTTCTAAGTGTATGCATAAACTCTTGCTCTTAATACTGGGAGGTTTTGAAGTAAGAAGAAATTATTTTATTGTAACGGCAGAAATGATACAACTACCAGGTTATCGGAGACATTATACAACTATCAGTTCTGCCTCTGCCCACCTTATATTGGTATAGTTTACATGTCACTTGATGCTTGTACTTTTAACAATGTAGTGCTGTTTTCAGGAATGTGAATTTGGTTGATTATCATAAATAAATAATTTAAAATGATGAAGGCACCTGCCACTAACGGTTGAACCGAATTTAACAAAACTCACCGAGATTCAAATACCGATGTGAATTAGCATTAATTCTTCCATGATTATAAGCTATATTAAAATTTATAGGTTCAAACGGGAGACCTGAAATAAAAATTTGCGATATTTCATTTTCTATTTGTTTTTCGGTTATGATGTATCTAAAACAGTTGTCACCATTAAGCTTTGGACCGCAACAAGGGAAAGGAACTTCAATTCATCCACGGTTTGGAAGACAGAATACTTTCTATGATTATGAATTATACTGTTCATTACGTTATAAAAAAATCTACATGCATAGGAGACAGAAGATATAAAAATATTAAAGACAGTGAAACCACAGAACAAATAATTTTATTATTAACAAATCCACAATAACGATGGGTATAAATCTTAAACACTGGGGCGGGGATTGTCAAAATGTTATGCAAAGAAAAGCCTTGCCAAAAAAATACCATATTCATTCAGCCTCAAATGAATTCCCGGGCGAAACCGGGTACCTTAGCTAGTGTATATATATATATATATATATATATATATATATGTATATATATAATATATATACACGAAATTTCACAGGGAATCCTTGGTTCCTGTCACATCATTGTGAAGAGGGCACTGATGAAAGCGCTCTGTCGCAACAAATAAAGAACAGTGAAGGAAAGAGGCGTTTTTTCTTACCTGAGATAATAATTCCTTCACCATCCAGCACCTCAAAAAAATGGAGATAAACTAGATATACGCTAAAATCTATTGCGGTATATCAACAACTTTATTGGGTGCAAAAGACAACCTAATTAAACAAAACTTGGTATCTGAATTATCATCCACTCCTCCATAAAAATTAGCTATGTTAGTATTTCTATGGACGTAAAGGGAGGGGGGGGGGTATCCGGGAAGCCTATTATCTCAATTACATTACAAAAGGTTTTAAGTTTGATATTTAAAATAACTTTTATTATACATACTTTTGTCGTTTAACAAAGTATACACGAGATATACGCTAAAACTATAGCGGGTGTAACCAATTGTTTTAGTACAAATTAATGGTTTTAAATCTCGGCAGCCCCCCCCCACCTCCTTTAATACTTATTTTTACTTGGAAATAACGGTATTTATTTCCAATGGAAATGAAAACTATAAGAGCATTTTCATTATTCAATTTTGTATTACGTAATTTTTAAACAAAGTCATGATAAATTATACCAGGAGTGAGTGATAGCGGAAGTTGTGGGGAATGAAACTCTTTAATTCTGGTATATAGTAGCTTATTTCCTCCGATATGTAGACTTTATTGAAACAACTATGTACTATATATAAATATTAAACGTTACTTGGAAATGCCATTATGGTAAAAGGCAATAAGCGTTTAAACTCGATTTGATTGTTTATAGAATTATTTAGGTTCCATGGAGTGCTACGATCCTTCCTCCTCACCTTGCATTTTGAATATTAATTCAATTCTTTTTATGTTACCTCACGTATTTATTTCCACCGGGTAAATTATTTATTTGAAAAATCAAATTCTTTACTGTTTTGAATAATTAATTTAAGTAAAGCAATGCTGATAGCCCTCAAGCGGAAAGGGAAGTTGCACTGAGGCTAACACAGTTAATTGTGTTAACTTAATTCCTGTTAAATGTTGTTACTATTGGAATTTCAATTTACTTACAACCGACTATTTCTAAACTATGTGTGCTCGGAGTGGTTTTGAAAGAAATTTTGTGCATTATAGATACTACATAATTATAAGAAATGCTATCCGTGATTATGATTTGAATTATTCACTGTGTGTCAAACAGTAGAGAGGGATTGATTGAGAACTAATTTTCATTTACTCTTTTTAATTCAAATTTCTATTCTATAAGTCACCTACAGTTACCTGGCCCTTATGGAAAAATAATAAGCCCAAACAGGAAGTATAATTAAACAAATTGAAGTCTTGCTATAAAAATACCCTCAATATTCAGCCTCTAATGATTTCCCGAGCAAAGCCGGGTACCTTAGCTAGTATATAAATACTTATGATTCTGTATATCTCGGTGTCCAAGGGGAACCTTTGGAAACTGTTTTTTTTTTTTATGTAAATAGTATGCATTTATTTCATTGACCGAAGTAGTTTTACAATTTGGAAATTATATATAATTCCCTCAGATTCGACTACTGACTGAATGTAACTATGTTTTTTCCCATTAAATATACATACATGAAAACCGGAAACTTTTAATAATAGTGTGATTTAGTTGAAAACTAGTTATGAACTCGTTGAATATTTTACAATTGGTATGAACAGTAGTTGAGCTGAAATTTCTGACAGTTACTAAGAAAATTTGGTCCTGTGTACGACCTTTTATATTTATAAGACTTAGGCACTGAGGTAAAAACATGTGTTTCACATAATCGACTTTAAAGCATGATCTATGATTTTAGAGATTATGCTTAGTAATATTAGTAGGGGCAGCTTTTTTTCAAAGTCTAACATTTCTTTTAATATAGAAAATAGCAAATAAATGATTTATCATATATTTAAGATTGGAGTGTGTCCAAAGTATTTGGAACGTCCACCGTGTCGATCAATTCGGAATTGCAAAAACGCGTGCAGAGGAATGGCCTGAGCCTATTGTAAATGATGTAGTTGGAAACTGATTAGTGAAGAGCATGTTTGAGTTAAAAGCAATTTGGTGAATGAGGTTCAACGTTTTTTTCGTATGGTAGTTATAGTTATGAATATGGATGATTGGGAAGTTTTGTGAGAAGTGGTGCCTGATTAGTAAAGTCCGTGGTTGAGTTGTAAGTGATTTGGTGGATGAGGTTGATGATATTATTGTATGTTAGTTATATGTATGTAAGAGTTAATAGTGATGACTGTATTTGTGGGTGTTTCTACTTGAACAAAGTCTTCCTGATATAAGGAACCAGGGACCTGATGTAGACTTGCAATGAGTTCATATTTATTGGGTGAGCTACAGGTTGCGTACGATTCCATCTTCTGGTCTTGAAATTTTGGGTTTCTACCAACATAAACGATGAGTAGGAATGGGAGTTTAAAGATTCGTGTAAACTTACCCCCCCCCCTCTCAGTTGTTATTAGAGATAGAGAAAACATCCAATGAACAACAATCTTAGGAAATAAAGTGAGCACTACGAATGGTTATATATCTCTAGAATATGCCTCATGGTAGAGGAACCAATTGATCAGGGTCAATAAAAGGGCCTTGTACTCTACTATTCTATAAGTATATTGATTTCTGGGCCCTTTATGTAGATGACACATTTGTCAGTTTTAGTGAGACGACATGAATGCGCTACTTTCCTACCTAAATAGCTGCCATGAGTCAATTAAATTCACCTTATAGAACGAGAAAGCTAAGAAGTTATGCTAACTAGATCTGGAGATAGAGAGGGATGGAGTGAGTCATAAATTCGGTATCTTCAGAAAGGCCTCACCCACCGACTTATTAATGCCAGCCGATTCTCCAGCCGAGGAACGGTTGGTGGACAGGCTTATTCAACCCAGATTTAAGAGGAAGTTGGCCAAGTAGCTGGAGAATGCCACGGTGGAAGAGCGCCCGCCCGAAAAATAAGTCGTTCCCTGTCTCCATCCCGTCCTTGGGCCCTGTATCAGAGAAAATAGGGACCAAGTTGAGGAAAATTGGAATGGCTACTGCCTACAGGATCAAGCGGTCCTTGAAAAATTGTTTTCCCCGTGTGAAGGAATATGTGGACCCCCTGGATAGATCTGGCGTATATAGGATCTCGAGCACGGGATGTGATCCCTCTTATGTGGGGCAGAGAGGAAGAAAGATAAGGACGAGGCTTAAGGAGCACCTGACACGTGACACTGAGTTTTTCGCACACGCCGAGAAATAGATTAGGATCTATGAGGAAAAGAAAGGAAGAGACTAAACACGGCTGAAGGGCTGCATATAAAGCTAGACAGAACGGAGGGAGATGGAAATATTAATAAAACGGAAGAGGAGGCTAGGCTTCGGCATGTTAGTACGGGGCCTTGTCGTCTCTACGGGGACAGAGGTTCAGTCGCCAGACGGTTGTTGTCCAGGCTACACAGCTATAATCAGGTACCTCCTACATCTCCTCTCCATTATAAGTATTGGGTTGTTTATTTATTTTTTAGTTTGTCATTTGCATTACAGTTTTCCT
Source organism: Riptortus pedestris (assembly GCA_019009955.1). Lineage (NCBI taxonomy): Eukaryota > Metazoa > Arthropoda > Insecta > Hemiptera > Alydidae > Riptortus > Riptortus pedestris. The sequence continues at coordinate 75,447,925 of CM032228.1, forward strand.
ATCTGTAAATTGTCTTTTTTTAATTAATATTTTATATGTTTTTATCTTTGACACAGGCTTATCGTTTTTAATTTTATTAGTTGACTATTTTTTAAATTTTCTATTGGTTTTATCCTGGATAAGTATTGTATTTAATGATTCTATTCTTTTTTATTTTTTTGTGAGTGTTTTTTTACACTGTTGGCCATGCTTTGTTTGTTAGATAGAAGAAAGGTTTGTCAGCAGGCACTAACGATGGAGCGCTGACATTGCATAAAATAAAAACAATAGTGTATTAAGGTCTTTTTATTGATCTTGATCAATGGTTATACAAATTTTTCTGATGAAAATCATAATAAAGCAGACATTTTTATTTTATTTTCCATCTCTCTACCCCCTCCCCATCTTCCGTCTGGTCCGATTCAGATGTTAATGAACATGGAAAACGCTTAAATATCGAGTTTTATTGAGCATGCTATTAAACCAAAAATGCGAAAAAAAAATAAATGAATATTTATGTAATTATTATATATATACACACACGCACACAAACAAAATGATGTAAAGGATAGTTGGGAATCGACTACAGGATGTCATCAATCAATCAAGCTTGTTATATTTGAATTCCTTGAAATATCGGACTTCAATTGTATCATTCTTCAGATGAGCATATGGTGAATATGATTTACCAATTTTGTTTAGATTTAAGAGGAGAAAGAAAGAAATTTAAATAATTTGATAGTTATGTGGTGGAGCAAAACTTTGAATAAAAAGGAAACGGGAAAAAATGAATGAGAAGAAATTAGTACAATAAAATACTGAGTTCCTCGTACTCCATTTAAATTAAATATCATTATCTCTGTTACAATTTATATGTATGAAAAATGTCATTTAAAAATAATTTACAGATCTTTTCTTGATTAACAAGAAGATCCCTATACAGGTTTTCTGTAGGAGAATGTGCTACGGTTTTCCACCCTTTTCAAAGTGGAAGCCCTTAGTCAATTTCAGAGGAAGGTGCAGATCTAGACGTCACAGCAATTCCAAATATGAAATGTCCACATTCTAAAGCTAGCGGTGTTTGAGTTAAGGTAGATACGTACAGACGCAATGCCATAACTAGGCAAAATGGATTTAGACATTTTTGGTGTAGCAGCACGAATATTACAATCACAAATACCTCCAAGTATTCTCGTAGTTGGCTTTTTTGGTAAGAACGCGAACTATGACGTACCTATTATTTTTTTGAGTCATCGGGGTAATCCAACAGCTTCTACATCTAACCAGCTTGAGGCTTCATGAAGAGCCTCACCCACAACTCTCTATCCACAGCTAATTGTTTCCTCATCAGCCAATCTATTCCTCACTGGTTTAATGATTTCTTTATTCCTCATTACCATGTCATCCAAAGTCGCCACCTTGGTATTCTTCCTCACATAAGTGGTCTTTGGCAGTCTTTCTTCTGGCTTTCGGAAAACTTGTTCGGTCCACCTCAGAAGGTGTGTCCTCTATGTTGTACCCTGGTTCTTCTGTGTTGGTTCGGATAGTCATGTTATTCTCACTCGGTCTCTCCTTGTTTTACCGTTGACCCTAAGGGATATTGGTATTAATAAAATAGAATGAGCAAAACAAGAGTACAAAAGATGCATTTGTGACAATATATTTCGCATTCATATACGTACTATGTAAATGCCTTAAAATATTTTGAGTGGAATGAAATATTTTTATTCCATCAATATGGCAAAATTAACTTTCATCAGTATCTAGATGGAGATTTTCAAAGTTCACCGACCCTGTGGGATATTTTAATCATCACTATTTTCGACTTACTGTCACCGCCTACAACATTCATAATTGCTTATGTTGATATAGTGTTATACTGATGGAGTACTATGTATAGCTATGATGAAAGAATATTATTAATTGAAAATAATTTTTTTTTAAATTTCTTGAATATACAGCTAAAAGATTAACAGGAAAAACTTGACTTCTACACTGAAAAATCCAAATTCATTATTTTTTCTAGAAAACGGAATATCCCTCAACTAAATATTCTACTTAACATTGTACCACTAGAACAGACTGACATAATTAATTAATAAAGGAATTCTCATTGACCGAAAACTAAATTGGAATAGTTACACTGACTACATATACACTAAAGTTTCAAAACTCATTACATATTAAGTATCGCTGTAAGAACAAACTGGGGTATGAAATCAGAATGCCTGAAAACTATTTGTGAAGGTGCAATTGTACCTTATATGTTAAACGGTATTTCAGTATGGCATTATGCATTACGCAGAAAAAGGAACTTGAGGATATTTTATAGACTACAACGACTTTAAGGCATTAAAACTACTAAAGGGTATTGAACTATTTCTTATGAGGCTAGTTGTGTTTCAACTGCTATAATATTAGCAGAATATAAAGCAGAAGTACTGGCGATACTGTAAAACATAAAAAAATAACGACAAAGACATAATGAATATTACAATAGATAAGTATATTGACTGCTCACAATGGTCACCTCACAAATGCACACACTTTCTAACGGAACATGAACAGGCAGGACATTATTTAACAAGATTTAAAATTGAAGGATTTAACAAATGTACTTGCTACACACAGACAACACAAACGTTTTACATATGACTGTTCAACATATGATCATAATAGATCGAATTTCATAATGAACATAATTTTAAATGGGGGTAAATCGCCAGAACCGCCTCATATATGATTTAATAAATATAATACAAAACTCATTAAGTTATCAAAAGTATAGATATGGATGTAGAAAAAGTACATTAGAATATAAAGTTGATTATGAGGATAGAGAGTTATAATACAATATACTAGTCTGACAATAAAAGGATTAATTAAAGAAGAGAAAACCCGTAACATCGGTTGACTTTATTTAATTTGTTTTTTTTTTTCATTTTTTTTATTAATTTTATTTGTAATTATCTTACTTATTTCATAATTCTACTTTAATTTTTTTAAATATTTAATCCTATTTTTATTTTATTTTTTAAAATTATATTTGATTATATGGTCATAACCCATTACAAAGTATATATTGTAAAAATGTATTTAAACAAAATCATAGATGTAAGATGACATGTGGCAGTGCCAACATGTACTCAAATGAATAACTTCTCATAGGGTTACTATGAGGAGAAAAACAAAATCCACATTTTAAAATTCCAAGGGTTTTGAAGAAACAGTATTTTAAACAACTAAGTAAGTGAAATGGCTATATCTTTAAAATGAAGATATGAAGGGGATATTCATTTATTTATGTTTTATTGAATGTGAGTTTTAGTCATTATCCTGTATGCTTTTTGTTTTGTTTTAGGGTGCTTATGGAAGTTATTTGGACATATAAACCATACGTACTTCGCTATGACTGATCAGGCCAGAGTTGGTGATGTCCATGATTTTTTAAGAGTACCGAAATGGGAGCTCTTTTTTTCTGGATTCACTGTAATGAAAAGAGGCACTTGGAGATATTACACTTACAATTTATACAGATTTATTGTTGTGTTACAACTAGTGATGGTAATTTCTATGGGATTTACTGCAGCTGTTCTGTGTGCCGACGACCTTGTACTATCTCTACAGTGTGTTCATACAGCACTCGTAGATGTTGAACTATCACTTAATCTAATGATTAGATTTTGCCCACAATACAGAGTTTTATTCAGAACATTAGAAATCTTAAAAGCTGGCGTGCATAAATACGATGAGGATGTACTGAATGGCGAGTACAAGGAAATTCAAAGAAAATACCTTCCCGAAATACGCCATTTGTTTAGAGTATTGTTGGTATGTGCATTCATCTCAAATGCGATAATTGTTCCAATTATGAACTTCATTTTTGTTGACGTTGATGCTTCTAAAGAAGTAGTCAACCCATATTTACCCAGTTTCTTTTTCTATTTTCCTTTCAACACCGCGACAGTCATTGGGTATACTGTAGCCTATTCATTTATTGCCTTTGCATATTTCACTATTGTAGCTCCCATTGTCCTCTCCATAGATTCCCTTTACGTCAGTTGTACTACTCAACTCAAAGCCCAGTTTCATATTTTGAATTACTCACTTCAGCATTTAGAAAAGAGAGCATATTCTGATTTTATGAAAATAGAAACATCAGAAAAGAAGAAAAGATTAATTGACAACTTATACAACTCGAAGGAATTTCTGAATTCTCTAAGGATATGTTTTAGATCTAACATAATACATCATCAAAATATTATTGAGTAAGTCACCGTTTTTATATATTTATTGATGTTTGTTTGATTTGCTTTGTTTAATGTCTTTTCTCACTTTCAGGCTGAAGAAGTCGTTCGAAGCATTCACTGGAGTAACATTGCTTCTAATTATTGGGCTTATGTCGAGTATTTTGGCAATCAATGTCATCGTAATTTTACAGGTAATTTTAGTTCTTTATTCGTTTTAAATAGTCATTTGAATTAATTCTTTAATAATATCCATTAAAAAAGTTATTCTCTTCCTATTTATAAGAATATGAAAGGTCCCTCCACAGCACCATTGTCAACTCTATCAAGGAATATTACAATAGGCAATAAGATATATAGGAATATAAGAATAAACTTAGTTTCATGAGTCTTGTCATCACGGGATGATACTTTTTGACATCTGTAATGAGTTAATTCAGAGGCATTAGTGACTGTTAAAACTGCTTACCTAGTTGCTTATTTCTCAAGTAGTTGAATTATTGATTCATTATTCTCTGTCTTAATTTTTTAATGATCATTTTTATATGATATCGAACTTCATCTAATTTATTTAATACGACCGCTGCCATGACGAGTACTTTCACCTTAATGTAGTATATTGACAAAGTCTTCTGTCTTGTTCCAATTGTGTAAAACAATTAAAAGTATGAACTTCTATGATGTTTGTGTGTGTCTATTTTTTGTGCTTGTATATGTGCGTTTTTCTGTCGGTCCTCTCTTTGATTGATTGAGTGTGTGTATACATATCAAATTGTTTTATTTATTTCTATAATTATTTCACATGGCTCAGTATAAGGTTTCTTCTTTCCAATGGTGTCATAATTTAAGATTCTTTTTTTTTTTTTTTTTTTTTTTCAGAAACCTAATATTTACTTGGTAACTAATTCAATTATGGTTTTGATTTTTGAATTGTATTTCGTCATGCATTACTGCCGTTTTGGAGATGATGTACTTGGAATAGTGAGTAATGAACAAATTTTCCTTTTTTCAACAATACAAAATAAATATTAGCTGCGGACAAACCATTTCACTGGATTAAATAAAAAAAAATGAAAATTTCTCTTTTGCTTCAGAAATCTTTGAAGATTGGTTAATGAATGTTGATGTAATAATGGTAAGACTTCACGATACGCATATTCACGATATTTTAAAATTTTGAACTCAAGGAACAAGCCGGTCTTTTATTGTGCTCTTAACTATACAATTCAAGGGGCATTTTGAAAATAACAATGTTTGATATCGATTATTAATTATATCCTTCAATAATAAATGTAAATTTATTTGTGATAACTTTTCTCCAAGAGGAAAAAAAATAACCTTCATGCAGGGGTTGCGTAAACTAAACAGATTTGCTGGCATACCACATTTTTGAATTCATATGTAACGTCATATTCCCTCAATTCATATAGGCCATCAATAGTTGAACCCGATCCTATAACATTTTTTGATCCTACTCATAATAACGGAAACATTTTGAATTTAATAATTCTCCATCTTTATTCCGTGCCTGATTTCTGCCAATTACAAATATTATCTTTAGTGTTTACGGAAACGTCTAAATGTCGAGTATGGTTTGGGTACACATTTCTGCTTAATATCTCAGTTTGCTATATAGTATTTTTTTGCAGATAAATATATTCTGTTTGAAATTTTATTTCTCCAGCTACTAAACTAAATAAAGTCATCTATATATTTTTTCCAGAGCAGTGAAATGTACGATGTTCTATACGCCACTCCTTGGTACAACTGTGATGGTGCTTTTAAAAAATATCTGTCTATAGTTATATCAAATACTAGGAAACCTGTCGTCCTTAAAACGGCTTTACTTGAACTTCTGGCTTCAATGGACACATTCGGAATGGTCAGTATTTCATCTGTTTCATTCCATTTTATATTTAATTTTTAACTATTCTTATTTAAATGTTTATAAATGAACATCATTTGCAAAGCTTTATTCAGGAAAGCTGATGTTCCTATATATTCAGGTGAATTATGGTACATGGAAGCACATCTAGAAAGACATTTTAATTTCGTAAATCCTAGTTTTTATTTCCATTTTACAGACTCGGTCTAGTAAAATTTCTTATGGAAAGACATAAATACAACCCTATTCGATGGAGATGGAGAGATGGAGTGAGATATAAAGAGAGATACTATACTTTAATCTCTCTCTCTCTCTCTCTCTCTCTCTCTCTCTCTCTCGAGGGATTTGCGATCTTGTTTTTCGCGGGATGTATTGAAAAACTACTGCTAACCATGGAGAACCTAGAATAAGTTCAGCACTGCCTAACTGCCTGTTCGTATTTGATTGAACTGAAACGAAAAATATCATCTAGAGAGGATTGTATAAAACTTCATTCTATTCTTCAACACCATTTTCATCCGCAATAAATTTTTTAACTTGATGATAGAAATATACGTCAGTGATCCAAGGAAAAGCACAATGAAATATAGCTCTCATGTATAAAACTGTTAAAGAATATTTTTATGTCGAGAGCTAGCAAATATCTTTATTCATTGTAAAATAATATAATAACAAGTAAATGGGTAAAGGTAAATAAAACCGGTTATGAATATTATCAAAATATCCGCGTTATTATTGATAATTTCTATATACTTATGTATTCAATTAATAGTAATATATTTCTTGTGTAATATTAAATACTCCCTTATACCTATTGCATGCTTGACAGAAAGCATTCGAGTTTTCTTTAAATATATAGAAACAACAGAAATACGTAAAAAACTAAATGCCAATAATAAAAAAAATTTTTTATTTATTTATTAATATTAAATAAACGCCCTAAACAAAAAATACAAAAATTCTAGAAAAAAATTAGTAGCTCCCGGAGAGATTCGATCCCGAGTTCTTGCGGTCACTCGACCACGGGAACTCTTCAAGGGATTCAGAGCACGTCAAGGGCTTCAGGCAAACTTTAACATTTATTTTTAGATGAACTAGTGAGAAGTGCGTTCTCTTGCTTTAACAGAATTTGTTTTTCATTAGGTACTGCACACTAAGAAATTATCGTTCAAATCGGTGATGGGAAGGCCATGCATTTGTGAACCTGAATCATCTAGGGAGGAGTGGAATACAAATTAGACTTGGAAGGGTGGGGGTTTGGAAAGGCAGTAGTGATAAAGTAATGTTGTGTTAAACCAAATGTTTATAATTATGTAAAAGGACAGAATTTAAACCAATCTGAATGTAAATATATCGTTCATACATTTATTCAAATAAACGAAAATAAAGTTAAAATAAAATGAAAATACTATTTTTTGAACTCAATAATGAGTAATGAGACTAATATATAATGAGTAGTGAGACTAAGATTTAAAGAAACTGCTGTTTATTAACGTTCACTTTGTGCTGTTAATGCCCATTAGAGCTGATATTCTACAGGTCACCAGCCTTTGCTAGCCAATTTAGGACTAAGGACTTTATTTAATGAATTCATCACTAAATACATTTCTGTTGGTCTGGAGAAATTCGAACTCATGACTTAAGCTTTACCAAGTGATCTTAGGACTAACGCCTACTCTTACATGGCTAGCCTGAGCCGCTAGATTTAAAGATAAAATAAAAATAATTCATTAAATTAAAATATTTTAATTTTTTTTTTAAGTAAGATTTGAACTTAAGTTTCTTTAAAGTAGAAATAAAAATCCAATAGTTAAGCAAGAAAAAATACCATTAGAAAAAATACAACAAATAATAAAATTGTTCGTCACATAGGAGCTGTGTCATATATCCTGATTTTCCATTTGAGGAATGACACGCTGATGATATAACATCACATTCGGTTTTCTATTTGTTCCGTAATACCAACTAAATTTAAATGTTACTTGAAATTTTAACTGTACACGAGCTGTTTAGTATTAGTGAAGTTTGGCTGATTGTGAGATTGCTTAGGTATGAGTGGGATTGCATAAATCCGATTTATATTCAGTGAAGAAAAATGCGCAAATGTTCTATGCATACACAATAGAATAGTTTCTTTTTAATATTTGTGGCATAAAATTTCCGTTTTCTATTATTATTTTTTCAAGAATATCTATATATTTTTTTCTTTTATACCTTATATTCTGTTGAGAAGTAAGTTATTTGCCGAATGCTTTTTGTTTCTTAACGTTATATAAACTATCTAATACACCCGAATAACACAGTTATTATTGTTTTAATTTAAAATAAAATTACATAGATTTGAACAACGACCAAAACCTCTTAAATAACGAAGGAATAAAATAATGTTTATAAATATTCGGCTAGAGAGACCAGTATATATATATATATATATATATATATATATATATATATATATATATATATATATATCTTGTTTATTACAGGCTCAGTGGCCGTATTTTTTCGACGGTATCATTACCTAGATCAATATTTTAGTAATACATGTAAAACTTATAGGTAAGTTCATTAACGGCATAAACCGGACAATGAAAAATGGGCAGGAAAAAAAAGGTCCGAATTTCGTCACATTATATAAATTACTAAAAATATTGATTCATGCATGATTTCTCCATTATTAACAGAGGCTTTTGAGAGATTTGATTTTTTTAGTTTTTAACCCATTTACAAATCTTGCTCCTACTGAATTGAAATTAGGTATAAACCAATATTTTATAAAGTGTCTTATTTCTTCCCTTAAATATGAAATATTAATTTGTATTTGGACAACGTCAATGGGGGGTTTAGCCCAGGGGCGAAGTAAACAATAAAACAAATATCCATTATTATTATCGAAATCTGTTACATAAATAATATTGTTAAAAATTAATTATCTAAACTTTTTAATGTATACACCTTTTCTCTTAATCATATATAACCGAGATATTTGAATTATTTACTTTTCAATAAATCCCCATTTCTACAAATGCATCTTTCATTTTGAGAATCTGAGCCGCTAATCTCATGACAAGGCTTAGCTTTCAATTCCAGTCTACATAGGCTTCTTATTACAGAAGAAATGGAGAATTAATGGTTTAAGGTCAGTAGCCTGATCAACAATTCGAAAATCTGCATACTTAGCACTCGACCTGACAGACATTTTTTCTATTGGATTGACGTGGCTCTCTGGGAAGTAAGATCGATTTGAAGTAATTTAATAAACAATAACACAACAAGACACTACTGAACACAGCGTGTTATTGACGTTAAGTGAAAAAAGTAAACTGTGTTTTTCATTATGCCCTTGTGCTTGCATATTTTCCATTTTATTATTATAAATGATAATTATTTGTAAGGGGCATCAAATAATTTCCTTGTTGTATATATTATAATCGGTCGTGGGTTTCTTAGATTTAATGCCTCGCCCTACAGCAGTGGGTCTGACAGGCCGCCATTCTAGTACCTGCCTTGAGTGATGACCCTGTCTTCCTCTTTTGCTTTAGTACTCCCGATCCTTAATTTTGGGGTTTGACGTCGGTATCTTCTCTCTCGTTCGGTGGGAATCCGCTACCCTTGGCGTTAGGAAGATGTCCATGCCGGTGCAGTCACTACTGAAGTCCAGCTTACTTCTCCAGTCTGCCCTCTGGTCGATTGATTAGGTCTCTCTTATTTCCTTCAGATATTATCCTTCATCTCTTTTCTTTCCTCTCACCCTTCAGTTCCGTTTCGCCCAGAGTAAATGTTCCAAAGTTAAGACTGATTTATTTCCATATTTTTTATCATATTTACGCATTCGTACCTTGTCCATTTGAGTTTACTAGGGCCTATTCTGTTTTTACTCGTTATTAACTTTACCTCACATTGCGAGTTGAACCTATTGAATGGTTTCTCTTCAAAAATTCAGCCGAGGTATCTCCAATGGTACCGACTCGAAAAATCGTAGGCGGAATGTAGAATAATCAAATATATAGAGTAATTTTAGCTTAAGAATTCTTTTATCTACTATAAATATTATAACAAAAAGTTAGTGGCACAGAAATGATCAGTGTGAAACTAATTCTAGTTTTTAGAATTAAATTCTTCTTCAAGCAGCTAAGGATGATCGCGAAAGTTTTTTTTTTACTAGCCATTTCTATTTCTCGTGTGGAACAGGATTCTTGATTTTGCCTCAACACTCTTTTCTGAACACCAAACAAAAAAGAAGGAAACGCAACATATTCCTTTGATACTCAAATTTGTATAGAGTATTTGTAGTTTAAGTGTACGAATAAGATATTAATTAATTTTTGATCTTTAATTAACTGTTTTTTTTTTTTTAAATTTTTTAGATAATTTCAACAATGGAGAAGATTACAAATGTGATAGCAAAAACATAGGACTTATCATGAAATCTGTTTCTAATTCACATGTGCACCTAGGCAACCTTAATTCAATTGAACATAAGTTACACGAAAAATGTATTTCTTTTGAATAAATATCATTAATCTATACTAGTTAAATAAAAGATTCCTAAGTACTGTAGCAATTGTTGCATCAATTTGATACCATTTTTCATCACATCACAACCATCTGAATTAATAAATATGAAAAGAACCCTGTAGATTTCTTTGCCTGTTTATTTTTTGTGTTAATGTCCATTGTGGATTCATGGAGAAATGTTGAGAAACTTCCATCGCATTTGAGTGCCTGTAAAAGAGGATTTGTAAATTGTCACATAAACATTCATCTAATATTATTTTGATCATTATTATAAATATTTTTTAATTAAGTTCATTAGTTGTTGCCTTTGTTTATTAGACCAATTAATGCTTTTACTAAAAATTATATAATTGTAATTTCTTAAGTGATTTTTTTTTAGTGCCATTCATTTATTGTTATGATATATTATTTTATTTCTCGGGACTATTAGATAGAATCGAGAATTGGATGAAAATTGTCGAAAATCACGTCATGAGCACAACATAGCTAACTGCTTTAAGATGAATAAGCTAAAAAATGACAACAAAAAAATAAATAAAGCCTTCTGTTTATAAATAACTTCCAATTTCGGAATAGTTCATAAAATACACGTTGGTCATACGCCAGAATAGATAATACATGTGCGGAGAAGATAAAGCTGACCAAAGAAAAACTTAACTTACTAAATGGGCACTCCTCTATAATGTTTTTGCATATATACACGAATGGGGGGGGGGCGGTTTAAGCCAATCTGCATTCTGAGTAATTAGATTCCCCCACCTCACAGCAACCATTCTCTCTCTTAACATCAAAGCAGGAAGTTAAACTCACATAACCTCTTTAAAATAAAGTATATTCCACCATAATTAAGAACCATCTTTTTTTTTTTTTTGCCCTTGTCTATTTTAATTCAGAATGCATTGTATTTCACCACAACAATTAATTTCTAAATATTAAGTTAGAGAAACTAAATAGAAATAATTTAATACTGCCATTAAAATAATTATTTATTCTTTCTTCAACAGCAGAACAAAAAAAAAAGCTGACATGTAAATGATAAGAAACGAATAACTTTTAAATTTAACATCAGGTATTCTTTTAAGTGAACCTAAATCGAATAATTTTATAGTTTATAATAGTTTGGGAGTGTTTTAATGATAAAATTATCTTAAAGCATTTATCGCCAAATAAAATTGATTTATAAATACATTGAAAAAAAAAAATCTAAAGTTTAAAAAAGGAAAGAAATACAATTGAAACCACCACTTTTTTAATTCTAGTTAGATGAACTTTATTCTCAGGCAAGATCATAAAGCATAAGAATAATAATCAATTTTAAAATTCATTTATGTATGTATGTGTGTGTAAGTTTTGTAAACTTACTATCATTTATTATAGTCTTTTTGTCCATTTATAGATTATAATTTCTTCTTCTCAGTCAGTTCAAAAATTTATTTAATCCCGGGCACGGGGTAGATTAGTTTAATATAACTTCCTAGTTAAATAGATTTTATTGATAAAGACGTGACATTCATTTTAATAAGGTTAACTCTATTACACAATATAATATAATAGAAAGAATGTTTTAATAAGAAACTGTGATGGTCGTAAGTGGAAACACAAATTTTAATTAATTGAATAATGTTATAGTATGAGATAATCTCAATTTTTTAACTTTGGATAGAAATAACCCATTGAGAAGGCGAGGGGACACTCGAAACACGTCGGAGTTAAATAAATACCAGAAAAAAGAAATTATTTTTCCAAACCTATAATAGCACCAAAATCATTTATATATATATATACTCACACAAATTTACAGAAGTAGTAGAAAAAGTACATAAACATAGTGTTTTGCCTCTTTATTTAGTATTAATTAATATTTATTATTAATAATTGTATACCATGAAAAACGTCTCACCACATTCTAAATTAAAACACATGTATGGACAAATAAAAAATAATTATTACAATTTTATTGTTTAGAGTACACAAGCTTTTTGAAGGAGTGGTTTAAACCACCAAGTCAAGTGATGTTACATTTTCTGAAACCTGAAGTTACTTCAAAGAAGAATGCAAGAGTGGTAAATATTTAAGTAGACCCAGTAAATTTCATTGGATATATATTTAATTTTTGTGTTTAATTGGATATTGATAGTAGTGACCAATATTAAGTGAATATGCTCTCAAAATTTTATATGATTTACTGTACTAATTTTCAATGCTTCATGTGTAAATGAAGGGCAAAATGTTTAAAAAGGAAACATTCTAATTGTCCAAACATTCATTTTGTTTAAAGTTTAACTATCTGTGTTTAATACACAGTTATATTAGTGGATTACATGTACATTTTAAATAGCATTTTGGTATGCATCAAAATAAAATTAAATGTACTATATAGTAACATATCTTATTATCCACCAAGCATAACACAGCTTTAGTATAATTTATGTTCCTTAAGTAATAACAATGGAAATACTTATGTTGTAAATGTGATTTATGACTTAATTAATCGATAATATAAATATAATCAACAAAGTAGAAATACTTTCCTGTAGAACTTAATTTAGAAATATTTATTAAATATTACAAAATGGCTATAAATATTCATTAAACATTATAAAATTACAAGATTTATTTGTAAGCTTGCATTCCTTTCTGTAATTGCCTTCCTGAATACTTTTTATTATTAGTCTCTGATGACCAATGGTTCACTGAAACCATTTGTAAAGAAACAAGAGCTGTACGTGAAGACAATTTCTCCTTTCAGAAATTAAGCGTTCAATAAAATTACATGCAGCTGAAAAATATTTAACTAATCTTTGTTGGAACATGTTATGATTTCTTCTGAAAAAATTAATTTCAAAATATGGGGGATCCCCTTCATGACTTTCTCGACAACAAAACCAATGATATACTTTATTCCCATGCGCCTTGTCAGAGTAATATTCAGAAACAAGTTTCCCTTTATCCAAGTGATGATAACTCTTCATCAGTTAGATTAAGGATCAATGAAACTTTTACATGATTGCTAGAGAAATGTCCAAAAACACTAAGAGTAATTATTAAATACTTCCTCCTGTGAGACTCCTTTCTCACAGTTTGTGTTCCTCAAATCCCTAAGAGCTAGGGCAGTAATTACGAAGATTTTAAAAACTGAAATAAACAATTATAGGTGATGGACTTTGAGAACAGCGACTCCATGACTTCTTAGATTTCTAGAAGGTTTGGATTAATACTCCTTGTCTCAATCCTCTACTTAACTCTAGCGGTTTGACTGATATTTTATTTAAATTTGCCAAGGACATATTTTTTTTCAATTCTCAGACCATTCTAACAATGACACTAAAAATTAATATTTACGAACTATATATATATATATATATATATATATATATATATATATATATATATATATATACTCACCCAAAATGCAGTCCCGAGTTTTGATGAGGTTTCCCTTCGTTTAGGGTAATCATAAAGAAAACAAATTTTCGATTTTTACTCTGTGGAATTTTGCTCTTGCACATATTTATAAGGTAAACACTCTTTCCACCCTTTCCAAAAATAATAACTGATGTTCGGGTTAGCATGGACTTCTGGGATACTCCTCATCAATCAGTTGGTCCGCAGTGCAGGAATTTTTATATCGACTCTATAATAAAAATTAAATGAGATTCTGCTAAATTGTTCTGGTGACCTTAAGAGATTTGTGTTCTAATCAAAAATCTGCTGGTGGAAGGCAGAGAGAATTTAACTTTTGATACTTCTCGAGTACCCACATTTTAAAAAACCAAACACAGTTTCAAGTAGAATAGTCATGTAAAAGTTAAGAGATCACATTAACCAAATACATAATAATAAGGTGTTAAAAATTTGGGGAAATGGGATTGAGGGAGACAGCACACTTCTAAAACAGGATAAGTCCATAAAATATAAAATGGAAAGGAAATTAAGATACTAAGTTTTAAAAAAATAAATTATTTATTAACGTCAACTTTTTGCAATTGAGGACACTTGGGACGGGTTATCTACAAGTAACCACTCCTTTCTAGCCAGGGTGGGACTAATGATTTTATTTGATTAATTCTAGCACTAAATAACGTATACACACAAAAATATGAGGTAATACGAAATCATTGAACAATGGTTGATGATTGAGAGCGCTCTATCGGTTGCAGCATGAAATCTCTAGGTACAGCGCAACTCGCTAGAGTTCAGTCTAGGCTGATTTTCCATTGACCTACTTCAAACTATATCCGGAAGCGCATATTTCTTCGAATTTTTCCATAATTTAGTATCGTTTGATTCCCTTCAGAGAACATGCCAATTTATTATACATTAGTCATTTACAATATAGATTAATTAAGAATGTACATATATATCCAAATGAAACAAGAAAATGATAATATAGGATTCAGGAATAAATAAATACAACATTAAGCCACATGAATTAAGAATATTTCTTCAAATGCAAGTTTCATTACAAAGGGAGCTTAGTAAGCAAACAGTAAACAGTAATGGCAAATTCTTCAACAGTCTTCGATCCTTCTAAGCAACGTTTATTTTGAATATTAATGAAGTCAGGTTAGCTAAATTTTATCTTCATTCTGTATTAACTGTAAGAAGTTTTCTTTAAACTCTGCACAATACCGGAAACATGTTTCGAAGACTCGTTCTCGTTTTGGTTCATAGCTCATCTACAAAATGCAAACTTCCCTTTAGGGAAATCAATTATTTAGTTCGTATTCATGACGTGATTTTCGAACAATTTCCTCAAATGTCCATCGATCCTACCTAGTAGACAAAATGAGGTCCGTTCAAAATTATATATATATTCACACTTGGTCTGTTACCGCTCTAAAGGTGGCAATTCTTATTTGATCGTGACTAAACTCGATATATAAAACTACAGGTCAACATGCAAAACTAAAGGTCAAGTTACAGGGGAATTTCAAAATTTCGGAATATATTCGTTAACAAACATCGGATCTAAAAACTACATAGAACAAATCTTATTACAAATAAAATGTACATTCATTCACTATCTTTAATATTAACGGGGACATATGCATTTTTTAATTTTCAGGCTTCAATAAACCCCACTTCGAGTTCTGTCATATTATTTACCACTTTACCCCACGCTTAAATACCAAATATTGCTTTCATTAAAAGTTTACTATGTGAGATACATGCAAGAATTCGTAAATAAATGCATGAAATCGTTGAAATCATTAAGGAATCTATGTAATTCTAAATGGGGAGCTACATACAGGTGAGCAATCTAATATAGAACCTTCACCAGGTCTATACTGGATTATGTATGGCTGCTTAGCATATTCATCTGCCAAGCGTTGCCAAGCATAGCAGGCTCCAAGCATTGGACGTTATACACAACGCTGGAATTAGAATATCAACAGGGGCTTTTCCAACAAAACCCGTTAATAGTATTTATGTCGAAGCTGGAGAACCTCCACTTGATTGCAGGAGTAGGATGTTGTGTTTGAAATTTATCGCAAGGTCAAAATCATCGAACAGTCTCTCTGTGAATACTTTTTTAAACAACCTACACTTCCAGATTTACACACAAATACAAAAAATAGAAAACCCTTAAATTTAGAAACATTGATATACTCAACAATTCTTTCCAATATGAACATTATTCATTATAACGAATTGTTTTTTGAAAAAATGATGTTATTTAAAAATAAAGAATAATGAAATTATTATATTATTTGTTTTACATTTCATACTTTGTTTAATATCCTAATCGCTTGAAATATCATGCACGACAACGTCTATCGGGTACGCTAATATATATATATAAACACACATTATTACTGTTTTTATGTAATATAAATGAAGTGAACCTATATTATACTATTCGTATTATCTTAGTACGACTGTCCATCTGATGGAGTCTTCCTTTTCTTTAGTAATGTTCTCAGTGGTCTAGACGTTGTGTCTGAACTTGTTGAACTTTGCTAATTTTTCATTGAAAAATTATTATTAATTATTGTTTATATGTTTCCATATTTTCTAATATGTCCAGTTATAACACTTCTGTGTTTCTTCCATACTTTTGTATTTCTTTGTAACAATTTCATGCTCGCTACTTTATTTGTGGGGTCATCGTAACTATCACTCAAATGATTAGCGAAATTAGAGTCTTGTTTGTTTAGTCTAAAATAGTGTATATGTTCATTATGTCATGTCTTGAGTCTTCTTCCTGTCTGGTTTTATCGTTGGTATTACAATAAAATTGTTACATCTACGTCTCTTTGCTCTTTTTCGGTTTGGTGATCGGATTTATTTCGGTTAGGTTCAAGATTTATAATTAAATAAGGAAAAATATATAAAATAGAGTAAATACAAATGGAATAAAAAAGAAGCTAGTTTTAAACAACATTTAGCTGTACCGAACAGGACAGTAATCGAGGAGCGGTCGTCTTCTCGCTTTACTAATATATATAAAACCTCGGATCCAGAACTCTATTACAAATAATGTTTATAGATAACACAGTCAACCATGAATGAGCTATATTGTATAAACACAAACGTACTCACACAAACACACACCCAAACTTCACGTGATATACATAGGGCAAAGATTACTTATGTATAATATGTAATAATACATATTATACATAAGTTATCCCATTAGCTTACTATAAGACTAGATTTGAAAGCTTTTGTTGCTTATTCCTGCATAGTGTTTAAGTATAGGAGGTCGTCGGTTTTAGCACTCTTGACAGCCATAGCCAATCTTGGACATTTTGCACATTTAAAACCATTTTCAGGTTAATCAGTAACACTTTTTTTGTGGCTCCTCACAATTGTTTTAAATTTATTTATTTTTTAAAAATAAATTATGAAGAGCAACAAACAAGTGTTTATGACTAACGTGATTCATCACCCTCACCACCAGCTGAAAATAAAAATGGGTAAAACCATTTTGTTAGAGACCTGTTATTTGCAGTTGAATAAGTACCTATTAGTTTGGTAGAAATTATTGTAAATAAGACCTAAGTAGAAATTAAAACAGATCCATTTAAGACCTTGGAGAAATAAGATCCCATTCATGGCAAGTGGGTCTATGGAGTCTCATTTATTGTACCACCTTTGGAAACACACGCGCCCAGACAAAACTATCAATATATTGAAAGCTATCAATACTTGGATAACAATACTTTTCTATCAAACTACTGAACTGGAACCCACTATCTTAAAGTGAAATTATTTTAACTCATAATGTAAGGTTAGCAGATGCTCTACTCCTGTATTATGCATTAAAAATTGAAACAATAATTGTAGAATTACAAAAAAAAAAAAAACCCTTGCATTATCACTATTGGAAAAAAATATGATAAATTTTGATAGAGTTGCTCAATCCACTAAATCTAAAATGTACGACTTCTGTAAGGAATTATAATTGTAAAAAGTGACATTTTAATTATCAATCACATATCAGAATTTATTTGATTTCAGGTATAAATCTTAAGGAAACAGGTTCAATAAATTTAAAGGGCTAGACAATTCATCTAAAGGATTATTATAGGGATGAGATCATTCGATTGTGTACTTTATAGCTTTAAGTGATAAAGCTTTATTCATTGACTTACCACTAATCTACAAGCTATTGCAATTAAATCAGGAATAGCATCATCATTTATACTATTAAATACATACTTATCTCCCGATGATGACATACAAGAGAAAGACTAGATCTCAAATTATACAGCTCTACGCCAATTATTTTACTAGAACATATACGAGCTCTCTGTGGTGCCCAAAAAGTTAGATAGTTGCTAGAAAATACACTGAATTGGTTGAAAATTCATATCTTCATTTTCGGAGAACAAACCTTTTCTTTCAGGAATACTTATAGAACAATTTTAGCAATAAATCGGATTACGTAGCAGTTAATCAGTCACATACTTACAGGTTATCATTTCAGTGACATTTTCTCCTACTTACAACAAACAGGCTTACCAAACTCAGTAAGAAAAATCTGAAGGAATTCAAGAAAAGCTGGGAATACTTGTAGAATCTGCAGTGAAGCATACAACATTTGTAATGGAGCTGGTTTTGTAATGTTTGTGGATCAACTCAAAATACCGGAGATAGTTTGAATTTTTGACTTCTCGTTGTTCGAGGAAACCAATAAGTCTATTTAATCTTTAAATAAACAACTGTATGATTCATTGGGGCATTCCTAATATGATCTGTATTGGAATGTGGGTTTTCTGAGGGTTGACATCTGAAAAAAAAGCAAATACCTAGTTTTATATTCGAACTAGCAGTGTTACCCTTCATTGCTGCATTGAAATAGAAATCGCAGCCCATGGATACATAAAGATCAGATTAACCTATGCACAAAATGATCCTGTCATTTTCACCGCATATCAAGAAATGTCCTATAACATGAACAGTAAATGTAGAGTAATTGAGTCGGTAACAAATTAGGCGAATTTATGTTTAAAATAGTTATTATTCCTAAATTAAATCAAATATTAATGGGCTCATCGAAATATAAAATTTGAATGTAGGCAAGAACAATATAATAATTTTACTTTCGTCTAATTAAAAGTAGATAGGCTGTACTTCTTCTCTGGGTGCTTTATTAATAAGTCCCCTGGGGGCAAAGTTGGGGTTAGGTTTATGTAAGGAGTTGCTTTGACCCTCCAAATAGTACTTCAGTGAGATGTAATGGTGTATTGTGTGTATTTTGTATTTATGTTTGTTTATTTTTTTGTATGAAAACCCACATAAATAGTTAATTAAGTTTTTGAGACCGGAGATTGGGTTCTAAATAGAATTCGTTTTTTACTTTTTTTCGATAGAATCGCTATTAAGAAAGATATGTCGGAAATGTTTTTTTACCTAAACCCCCACTGAACCCCCCTTTTGCTGTGTCAATGAAATATTTACAGCATGTTAACAGTATTCATTTCCTTAATTCATATAGAAAAAAAATCTCAACTGTATTTAAGCATTTTCTTGGATTACGAATAAAATATATTGTGCCTGGAAAACTTTAATATTCAAAACTTAAATACCATTTTAGAACTGATATCGTTATTCTAAACAATTATTCCAACCAATTTATTCAGTCAAGTAGGAATTGAATCTGCTATTCTATTTAGATAAGTATGTACTAGGCATATAACCATACAAAAGGAATGTGTAAGTTATATTCTATCTGTTCGATTCCACTCTGGAATGGAATGATTTAACACATAAATTAATTAATTTAAAATTATTATTTGTAAAAGTAATAGAATTTAAACTTTAAATTATTTATTAACGCCCACTTTATGCAACAAAGGCAAATTGGGACGGGTTATCAACTGGTTACCACCCTTTTCTAGCCGGGTGGCACTCAGGATAATAACAAATTGTTATATTCTAATATTTTGTTACTTAATTCTAAAACAAAAATGTGCCAAAATTTTGTATTATTCTTTTCCCATTTGATTTCTTTCCCCTCAATTATCAATTCTTTAACAGCATAACAAAATAGCATTGACATACTATAAAAAAAATATAGCAAAAATATACATAGTAAATAAATATAGCTCGTAGTGTTCAAAAACCACGTGGGGTTAAATATGCAATATCATTGTTATTCTCAGGGTTCCAAAAATATTATAGCTAATTTCATTGATTGGTGGTACCCCAAGAATGCTGTTGAATACGTGTTTCTTTAATTTGATTATTAAAATATAGTAAAAGTCACTCATTATTTTGAAACATTCACGAATGGTGGCACCGGGTCTGAGAGACCCATGGGCTTATTCTTGAACCAATAACTCCCCTATCTATGAGGATCAAAAGTGCTTGTTTCTTTCTATGTAATTTAAGACATCTTCTCGAGAGGTACTATGGATTCCAGACTTGTACCTTACCCAATCTAGAAAGGGTGAGCATTCGAAGTTAGCTGTGGGTCCCAGAGACCCAGTGCCACCACTGCCGGGTTAAATTATAGCTAAACATTAGAAAACCAGTAGAACGTATGTACTCCTTAAGCTTTACATAATAATAACTTATACAACATTTATAGTTTGATCTTTTAGTGGTGTTAGCTTCTTCTCCAGGAATATTTCTTTATATATCATAAATTGTTTTAACAAAAAAATGTTAAAGGGGATTTAAAGAGCTGGGAAGGTAATTTATCTCTCCTAATTATTAACATTGCTCTGTTGATATGTTACACATAACAGAGCACAAGTAAGTACAACTATGAATACAAAGTTTTTTCTTCAGCTATACATTAGAGTATTTTGAATAATGGTAATTAAATACATAAAATAGATAAAAGCGTAGTGCTTGGGGGCACTTTTGCGAAAATAAATAATTATTAATGTGTATTCTTGTAATTTATAATAAACAATGGTGCCCGTAATTATGATTTATATTCTCAACAGTACTTTGAACAGTGAAGAATTGAACAAGAACTCATATATATATATATATATATATATATATATATATATATATATATATATATATTTATTATTATTTATTTGTTTCCTTCCTATAGTAACCCTATAAGAAGGCCGTTTATTAGTTTCTGCATGTCCCATGCAAGTTAGCATATCACATGCATTTGTAGTGTTACAATTAATTTATACATAAATAATTTAAAAGTATAACATATATATATAAAGAATTAACAATAACAACGTTAAAAGTAAAGTAAAACATATAAAGAGAAAATTATTAATCTTAAAAAGAAAAAAAAAGTAAAGAAATAATGATTATCCTATAAATATTTCAAGTATTGTAGTTGTATCAGTCATAATAAGTATTTAACCGATTAATTGTATTAAAAGCATGTTCTGCGAATATTTTAAAAGGATTGTTATATTTTAAAAATAACTTGTCTTCTTCTATTGGAAATTTGCCTTTTTTTTGCTCTATGTCTTGTTTTAGTTTTTGTCGTTCGTTAGTCAGTAGTCTGCAATCGTATATTAAGTGTTGACTTGTTTGTGGAGTTGAGTAATCACAGGGGCAAGTATTGTTGTCTTTTATGTTAAATCGTTGGTAGTAAGAGTTCAGCGTACCATGTCCTGTTACTAATTGTGTAATGTAAAAGTCTGTCTGTATGTATTTCCTGTTGAAATACGTGTTAATGTTTGGAATGAAAAGTTTTAAGTGTTGTCGTTTATTAGTTACCGTCCATTGTTGTTGCCATTTTTCAGTTAGATGAGATTTTAACATATATTTTAAGTGGGCTTTGGAGATTTTATTGTAACATTCTGGTAATTGGGAATCTTTTGAAGCAGACTTAGCAGCTCTATCGGCCAATTCATTTCCAAAATGCTTTAATCCATGAAAAGTGTATGTTAATATGATTTAATTCTGCTATAAGTTCTCTGATTTGTGTTGTTAACGGGTCATAGGTTGTACGGTTCTGTAGTTTTTGTAACGTTACTTTACTGTCCGTGTATATACAAAGTGTATTATGTTGTGTATGTTCAGTTTGTATTTTTTGTAAGGTTTTTAGTATAGCGTATTGTTCTTCTTGAATGTTTGTGCAGTTGTGTCCCAGTCTAAATTTATGTATCTCTGTCAATTCCTGATCAATGAATATTACACAAACGCAACCTACACTTTCCCCATCTTTACTACCATCTGTATATATTTCTGTTTTAAAAGGTTTATTTCCTTGATGTATTAATATACTTGGAAATTTGCCGGGGTGATACCATCTTTTGTATTCCAATTCTGATTCAACAAATTCAGCTTGAATATCGTTTGAATTAATAGACCTTTTAAGAAGGTTATATTGATCAACAAAAGTATGTGCTAATAAATCGATGGGAACTATTTTAGCTAGAACGCAGGCTGCATCATACGAAACTGTTTTAAAGCCCTTTATAATTTTGATTGCCATCAGTCTTTGTACTCTCTGTAATTTCTTTAAGTTATGTTGTTTGTTAAGTCCAGTGTGCCAAATGTTTATTCCATACGTGAGGGAAGGAAGGATAGCACCTTTATATAATATGTGTAATGCGTCTGATTTCAGTCCCCAGGTGTTTCTTGCTGCTATAGATTATGTGTTGATGAGTTTCAATAATCGTTCTTGTAGTTTGTCTATATGAGTATTCCAATTAAGTTTACTGTCAAAGAATATACCTAGATATTTAATTGAATTTACGTTTTTTATGTCTTGTCCTTGTATATGTATTTGAAAAGGCGGAGGTGATTTTTTATGAGTAAAAATAATGTATGAAGATTTTTGAATATTAAAATATAGTTTATGTAAATGTGCCCATTTTTCTACGATGTCTGTAATAATGTTTATATACACCTGTAGTTGTTCAAATAGTTTAGATGTTATCAGAATAATGATGTCATCTGCAAAAGCCAGTATCTTAGCATTATTTGGTAATCTATTATTTAGTAAATCATTTACTATGAGATTCCATAATAATGGTGAGATTCCCGACCCTTGCGGTGTACCTTGTGTTTGTGATTTATGCAATTTAATGTTTGGTGTGATGATGTATGATGTTCTGTCATGTAAATAGTTATTGATTAATTTATAAATATTATTGGGACAGTTCATTTGTTGAAGTGCATGTAAAATTGATGGCCACCAAGCATTATCAAAAGCACCTTTAATATCCAGTGAAATTAGAATAGTGTGTGAATTATTGTGTTTTGAGGTGGTAATAAAATCTATTACATTTTGCAATGCTTCAATCGTAGATTTTTTAGGGGTGAATCCAAACTGATTTTCATACATTAATGATTTTGAATACAAATAATATGATAATCTTGTATTTACATTTTTTTCTAATACTTTTCCACCAGTTGGGATCAACGAAATTGGTCTAATTGATGAGATTTCACATTTACTCCTACCAGGTTTATTTAAGGGTACTAATTTTGACCGTTTCCATATTCTAGGAAATATACCACTTTGAAAACATGTTTTATACAAAGTATTTAAAAATTTTGGAAAACATCTGTATATTTGTTTGTAAATGTCACCAGTTATACCATCGATGCCTGGTGAAATATTTCGTTTTAAGTTTTTAATTATGTATTCTGTTTCATCATCTGTTAGTGGTAGGTCGTCAAGTGTGTTAAGATCATTTAGTATGTTGTTACGAATAGTCGTATGTATTTCTTTGTCATTTGAGATACAGTCAGTTTGTGCAAGTTTGTCTAGTATATATTGGTATGTGTCCACTGTATTAATCGTGTATGTTCCGTCTTCTTTTTTTATTGAATTGAGCGTAAATGAGGAACGAAACTTTCCACTTGCAAACTTGTATGGCCAGCTCCAAGGATTTGTAGGAGTTATGCTACTACAATATTCTTTCCATGTCTTTAATTTATTAGTTCTCATTGTTTTCTCAAATTCACGTTTTTTCAGTAAGTATGCTTCTTTTCTAATTTCACGTAAGCTTTCATCTTTAGTAGTCTTTTGATATATTCTTCTTAATTTATTTGAGTCTTTTCTAAGTTTAGATAATGAATCGTCCCACCATGGCTTCGGGTTATGAATAGATTTAGTTTTGTTATATTTGAAACTTCTAATTTTAAAAGATTTGTTGCAAGATTTATATGTTGCCTTGAAAAATTTGCTCATAATGTTTTCTATTGTATTTGATTTTATATTTTGAGCTAAATAAAGATCAATATTTTCATTTATGTTGAATTCTCTTGATATTTCACAATTTAAATTATTTTCAAAATTTTGCCAATTGGCATTTTTAGTATTATATAATAATCCAAGTCCTTTTGTATTTTGTATTGGGCGAATAAAACATAAAGAGAATTTAATGTTCAAATGATCAGAAAAATTTTCTATGGTAGAAATTTTCCAGTTGATTAATTGATTCTGAAGATTCCTGGAAGTTAATGTGAGATCAATGTTACTGCTTCCATTAGGACCATCAAAAGTTGGTAAATTTTGATTTTAATTTACTATGATTAAGTCATTCATTATTATGAAATTTTCTAATTTGCGTCCTCTTTGGTTAGTCCTGTTATCAAACCAAAATTTTGATCTGGAATTACTGTCTAAAGAAATGATAATATCTTGAGATTTTAAGTCTTTTAAGATTTTAGTCAGTTTGTCAGTGTTTGATTCAATGTCATGAGTTATATCAAAATAAGCACTTATTAATATTAGTTTTCGTCCATTCGTTATGACTTCCACAACAGTTGTGTCTGGATCACTATAATTAATTAATAAATTGGCATCAATATGGGGGTTATTAATAACTATTTGTGAACGTGATTTACTTTTGTCAGTGGTATAAATTTTATATTTAGAGGAATTTATTTTAGAACCTACATAGGGTTCTTGTATCAATGCAATATCGATATTTTTTTCTCGTAAATATTCATATAAGAGAATCGTAGAATTAATTTTATGTTTGAGGTTAAGTTGTAGAAAATTAATATTAGAGTGAACATCTGTTACTTTCCTATTCATTGCCATAGCAACGTAAACATGATAATATTTAGGTTATGGCTATATATGAATTAGTTAAAACACATGTTTTTCTCCAAATATTTGTTAAACAGTTAATATATATCATCCTATAGGTTAAGTTGATTCCATAGTAACGAGTATTATGCATAACAACCAGTGAGAGTGACTTGTGTTTTTGTAAATATGTGATATATTAAAGGTGATAATGATGTATGCTATTATATAATAAAGGATTGTTAATTCAGTGTTCGTATATATATTCACTGATAGTCAGTATTATTGATTAGTCTATTAAAGGCATTAATATAAGAAGGGCAAGTTTTGCTTAATGCAGAATGTGCTGTTGATACCTTTAATTGAGGTTTGCAATACTTATTAAAGCTGATGCAGTTAATACAGGCATGATCTTCAGGCTTCTCTTTCTTCGGGCAGTCCTTGGCTTCATGTTCTTCTGAACAATGGGGGCAGGTAAGTTTCCCGGTGCATTTCCCGAGTGGTTCAAACGCTGGCAATTCCTACAGCGGCGAACAGACAGGAAGTCATCGGCTGAGCAAATTGTGTAGAATAATTTAATTTTAGTATTTCGTTTCACAAAAAGATTTCTTGCAATTGGTGATACTTGTAATACTGCGTGCCTTCTGTCTTGTTTGAACTTCGATTTTATTACAAAATAACTGACAATATCTTGGTTAGTTAGACCAAGCTCTTCGTTTTGTAATAAAATGGTTTCAATTAGATTTTCATCGTTTATCTCTTCAGGAATATTTTTTATAATGATTCTTGGTCTAAATTTCTTAATATAATCAGACTGGAGATTAGAGTTTGAAGTTAAAATGGTTTCATGAATTTTATCCACATCAGTTTTTGATTCAGTCTCTACAATTAAGAAACCTTTATGGGTAGTTTTAAGCTGCTTAATGCCAACTTTTAATTGGTTTGGTTTAATAATTTTCTTAAAGTCCTTTTTAGTTTCGTCTGGATTAGCATTTAAATTTGTATTTTTTATGATAAGTTTGTGGGTGTTATTTGGTTTTATTTTGTTCTTCAATACATGTGCATATGTTTTCTGTTCACTAACCTGTCTTGTGACTGTTTCTTGAATATTAGCAATGCAATTTTCATTTTTTTCACGTAGGCTTCTCTGTAATCCTTGTAGTATCTCTATTCCGTTGTATAAGTCACTTTTCAGATTCTTTTTCAGTACTGGAAATTCACCAATAGGCAATAAATGCTTGATCACATTTTCTAGTAACTCTACACTGTCCTCTATCTTGGACCATATGATATATATATATATATATATATATATATATATATATTTATATATATATATATATTTATATATATTCTTTGAGACAAAAAAAAAATTCTATAAGTTCTCTATATTTACTAGGATAAGTAGTAAGCTAAACACTTGACACGGGAAATATTGTTCATAGTATATCGAAAAGAAATAACAATCATTAATCAAACTCCCCGAGCAATGCCGTTCTGATTTTCCGAGGGAAACCGGGCACCTTAGCTAGTATATATATATATATATAATTCTACTGTACGTGTGTATGTCACTGAACTCCTCCTAAACGGCTGGACCGATTTAATGAATTGTTTTCTATGCGTTTGGGTGACGCCCTGGGTGGTTTAAATTCAAAAATCAGCCCGGCAGATGGAGCACGAGTGGGGGTTGTAAGGAAGGCCTAAAATTAAAAATAGCTATATTTCGTTTCCTATTGGTTTTTCGACAAAAATGGACAGATTAAAGTTGTTTATTTTGTTATTTAGAGTAACATTTGTATTCACTTTTGTCGTATAACAATGTATAAACGAGATATACTCTAAAAACTTAAAGTGGGGGCCAACAATTTTATTAGGCATTAACAATTGGATCGAACTAAACAAAACTCTGTATATAAATTAGTATTAATTCTTCCATGATTATAAGATATATTAATTTTTTTAGGTTCGAACGGGAGTGGGGGTTATAAGGGAGGCCTGAATAAAAAATTCGCAATAATTCATTTTCTATTTGTTTTTAGTGTAATTTACAAACGTTGTTTTTTGTGTTATTAAAAGTAGCTTTTGTTTTAAACATAATATTATTAAACTTAATATCCTAATCGCTTTAAATATCATGCAGGACAAAGTCTGTCGGGTCGGTAGTATATATATATATATATATATATATATATATATATATATATATATATATATATATATTGTTTTTTAATGCTCTAGTGATCGCAACTTTTTTTTTAACGTTAATAAACTTGATATTTAAATGCTACTTGTTATACTAAAGATCAAGTTATTCAATGGCTGAAATCCAGCGAGAGGGGCGTTTAGAGGGGAATTTCGAAAATTCTTAATATCTCCGTTATTATGAGTCGGATCGAGAAATTGTATAGATCCAATATTATTGCAAACATAATGTTTTATAAATGTTGTTATTTATAGTGTTTCACTACCTTGATTATTAATCGAGATATTTGCATTTTTTGGTTTTCGGTACTCCTACTCATTTTATATTAACAATGAGCTGGCATATTATGAAGGACTTTATTTGAAGGCTAGACACCAAATATTGTTCTCATTGAACTTTTACAATTTGAGATGAATTAAAATACGTGACGGACGTGGGGAATCTGTTTAGTTAACGCAGCCCCTGCGTGACGGACTTTATTTGAAGTTTCTGGTTTTAGTAGACCCCTAGTCTCAGTTGTGTTATTTTTGCATAATGCTATTGTGGCAGTAAAAGTCTCATATCAGGCCCAAAGTTTTATTCTGGTTTACAATGAATTCCTATTACGAAATGAAGAACTGGAAAGTAGAATGTGAGATGACATGACCTGCGCGTCATCCCATGCTTGGGAAGTGAGCTCAGTAGATGGTCCATCTGGCAGACTACTTATTGTTTACTTTACAGTCCTTCTTCCTTATTTGGGGTAATAATACCTATTATTGTCTACATAAATAATAAAATATAATAAATGCCCAGGAAACATGATAGAATCCTCAGATCTAGATACTGTGTTTAAAATAGTGAGTCTCCAGTGTTTTATTTTGTAGTGGACACCGCTTATCATTAAGCACTTGCTGCCCTCATCTGCTACCTTCTATACCTGCAACTAACTTATTAGCAGATTTCCCTTAAGGGAAATCAGCTATTGAGGTTGTACTCATGACGGAATTTTCGAAATTTTTCTTCAAATGTCCATCGATCCTTCCTAGTAGATGACGAAAATGAGGTCCGTTCATAACTGTATATATATATGTATGTATATATATATATATATATATATATATATATATATATATATATTTGTCTGTTACCGCTCTAGCGTTCGCAATTTTTGTTTGATCGTTACCAAACTCGGTATTTAGTCGTTTTATGTGAAAAGAAAGATCAAGTTCGTTAACTGCTGAAATCGGACCACGGAGAGGGGGAGGTTTAGAGGGGAGGATTTTCGAAAATTCGAAATATCTCCGTTACTATTCGTCGGATCGAAAAGTTGTACAGATTCAATCTTATTACAAATTAAATTTACTATAAATATTGTTATATACATTTATTCACTTTCTTGAATATTAACCGAGATATTTGCATTTTTATTAAATCTGGGCGGCTAACGGACGAAGTGACTTTCCCGCCAAAAGCTAGTTCAGCCGTTTCATTAACTGCTCGGCTCTCATGAAATTTCTCTAGTGTAAAACTTCACGTAGGAAATCTGCTTAGTTTACGCAGCCCCTGCGTGACGGACTTTTATGATTGAAGTTGGGCTTTCAATACATCTGCCTGTAACAAACAAAACAAATTCAAATTATTATTGAATAAATTTTCATGTGCTCCAATTAAATTCAGACACTTTTCAACATGAACAAATAATATTAACCATCTATTTAGTAGAAAATTTCAAGCGCTTATTTAGCGTTGGAATGTTGTGATAATAAATATATCTTTTTCCATCTGCTCTATAGTTTCAGGTGGATTAGTTTCCTCTTCGCTACGATTTAAATAAAATATTAATTCATACAGCAACCTGGACACACCTGCAGCGTTCTCCAAAAAATGGCCCGTATTTCATTAATAAACATCTTCTGTGAACCTCGTGGTAGAACAGGAGACCATGATCCTCACATCTCGCACATGAATTTCTTTTGAGCGTGGCTCGGCGGCGGTGTTCTTTCCTAGTAGCAAATGCCTCTCAAATGATTTTTTCCGTTTATATTTATTATACAGCATGTTGAGAAAGACGTTGTGCGATATTGAAATTATATGTAATTTGCTTAGATTCCACCAGAAACCTATCATTTGATTCAACTATGTTTTCCTAGTTTGGAAAGCCAGTTTGGAGTAGTTATAACGATTAAAATTAAAGCCAGTAATGACAGTTTGGCTTATATTCAAAAGTAGTTATGAACTTCCTAGAACTAAACGAATATTTGATTATTACTATCAACAATAGTTGACTCTAGTAACCAGAAATACGATTCCCATCAGTTCACCTAGAATGTTCCATGGAAGGCATTACCATTCTAAAACTTTTACAGTGAGTTAACAAAATCTTATCATTACTCTGAATATATATCCATTCCCATCTCCCTTATTTGAAAATATCAAAGCAAACAAAAAAAACCCTGCAAGTTGACGAAAATGTTTATATATTTTTGTTCGTGTTAAAAATAAGATATCTAACAAGTTTTCTTTTATAATTTTTTTGGAGAGCAGCTATTTAAATTTATATTCTATTATATAATGTGTAATGTCATATTATTTTGAATTTCTCTAAAAAAAAAGGAATAGAAATGTTTTTAAGAAATAAGAGACATATTTGTAGAATGTACCCTTAATGGGGAAGCTCATGATTATTTTCCATTATTAATATTGTCAATATGCTTAACTGTAACAATTGTTAGTTATGTTTATTTATAATAATTCCTATTGCAGCTTTTCGTTTTACTCAGTTTACTAAATTGTTAGAATCTACAGTCCACTGCAAGTACTGGATGTCCTCAGAACCATTCTGTACTGCCTGTAACATGTATCCTCTACTTCCAGCATCCGAGGTTCTCCATGAAGTCATCATGTCACGTCAATCTGGGCCTGCTCCTCGTCCTCGTGTGTAACATACGTTACACTGGACAGACAGCTCAACTCCTTATGACGGGTCCTAAGTAGCACTATCTGTTCTTGTTAATAGCTCAGATGATATCAGCCTCGCCATACTACTCAATCAGCTTGACATTGCTTCTGATTCGCCATCCGCTTAATAAGAAAGCCAATGCATTAATTAGGTATCTTCTCTCCCCGTGGAAGAGGGCTTCAGGCGTTAACACTGTGGCCTTCCTGGACATTTTCATAAAGCGGAGAGCCTATAGCAAGGGTACAGAAGCATTTGGTTTTAGCGACCATTCGGTCTGTATAAATTGTTCCACGCTATATCTTTCCATAACTGTACCTCCCATGTACTTTAACGGGCCACAACTAGGAAACGTGACCTCTCCCAAAATGACAGTACCACCAATCCTTCATCGAGAGCCTCTTTCTGCACTTGGTCTTTTTCAAGTTATTCTGAGCTCCAGATCTTTAGTTGCTGGTGCACACTCTTTTTGAGCACTAGCCGTGATGCTGTGCAATGTTGTGAATTTTCCAGCACAAATCAACTCATCTTCATCATGCAAGAGAGGGCTTAGCGTTTTGAATCAACAGGGTTTTTCCTTATTTTTCGGACTCTTACATCCTGGGTGAGGCGATGCACATCTCTTTATTATAAGCCAGTGCTAACTTCAGAGCCATCAAAGACTCTACGTCACAGTTAGTTCACCTTACCACCAGAGGTCGATTTCGGCAATCAGTTAATCATTTCAGGCTTTCCAATTGACAGTGACGGCTTCAATGATTTTAGACTGTCTAAACTATAGTTCGAAGGAATGGCACATATACAAAATAAAATGTGGCAATTTTGGGAAAAGATATTATGGAAAACATCCCAAAACTATCATTCGCTTTCTGAAAGTTAGATGAGGTAGTGCAAATCTTATAGGTATTGGGAAGAATAGCATTAAAATATTCATAGATAGTTAGTAGGACCAATACCATTAAAGTTTTTAGATTTCAAATGGTAACCTTTTTAAAGCACTGAGAAAATATTCTCTTCTTAATTTTGTTTCTACCCATGTGTCATAAATAGACTCCTTGATAATGGTACTTCTGCAAACTTCAGTAAATTCGAGTGGTTTCGTCCAGTCCAGGGACTGTGGTTATTCAAGACAATTTCCTTGAGCTTGTCTCGATCAGGAGACTCAGCTTTCTCAGTATTCTGATTACTAAATCAGCCCCTAATTAATTTAACTTGTATGTACAAAATTATGTACTGTTTCATAGGAAATATAACCGTTTTTGTGAATGTTTACTAATTAATTTGTTATTGTCTTATTGTTTTAATTATTTTTAGGTGAACTTATGGAAATAGCTTGGAAATATAAAGCAAAATCATCTACCAATGGGTGGTGAGAAGATTGTAGATGAAGGACTCATTCATAACTTCTTGACTGAGCAGAAATGGGTGTTTTTATTGTCAGGATTCGCAACATTCAAAAGAGAAGATCCCAAATATATGATTTACAACTTGTACAGGTTATTCGCCATGACTCATCTAACGTATATTATGAGCATGGCCTTTACTGCTGCGGTTCTTTGTATAGACGACATTGTGCTTGCTCTCCAGTGTGTTCACATAGGATTGATCCTCTTGGAAATTTTACTTAATCAAGCCACTCGTCTCACTCCCCAATTCAGGCGTCTACACAAAACTATGGAGATACTCCAAGCTGGTGTTTTTATATATAACGAAGATCTATTGAGCGAGGAGCATAAAGAAATTAAAAGAAAATATGTTGACGAAATACGTAACACGACCTGGATGTTCAGGAAATTAATTATAACCGTTTCAATTTCTAATATGATATTTGTTCCCATCATGAACTTCTTTATTATAGACGTGGATGCTTCGGAACTAGTAGTCAACCCCTATTTGCCTAGTTTCCCGCTTTACATCCCCTTCAATACG
The DNA here is from genome assembly GCA_019009955.1 of Riptortus pedestris. Taxonomy (NCBI): domain Eukaryota; kingdom Metazoa; phylum Arthropoda; class Insecta; order Hemiptera; family Alydidae; genus Riptortus; species Riptortus pedestris. The sequence goes on from CM032228.1 coordinate 75,480,058, forward strand.
ACCACTTACGTTGGCTACGCATGCGCCTATTTATTGCTTGTTAGCACATATTTATTGCTAGTTGTTCCCATTCTTTTCACCATGGATGCAATTTATGTCAGTTGTACAGTGCAACTTAAAGCTCAGTTTCACATTTTGAACCACTCACTAAGACATTTGGAAAAGAGGGCGTACTCGGAATTTTTAAGAATTACTAAGTCAGAAAAGATTGAATGCTTCACCGACAACTTATACAGCTCTTGGGAGTTTTTGAGCTCTGTAAGAAAGTGTCTTCGCTCTAACATCAAGCATCACCAAATTCTGATTGAGTAAGCTTATTACATTTAGCAATCATTGATTGATTCGTTTGTATTTTTTTGATCTTCTTTTATTTTCATTCTATTTTTAGGCTAAAAAAATCATTTGACGAATTCACAGGATTGACTTTGTTCTTAATTATTTCCTTAACATCAGTTATCTTAGCTGCAAATGTTCTCGTAATGTTGGAGGTAAGTTTGGCTAGTTTATTCTATTAAATTTAATATTCCATTTAATTCAGGAAATTCTAAACCCGTCAATTGCAAATACAAATCGCAATTATGTTAATCCATCAATATAAAAATCCGTCAAGCAGGGACAATGTAAAATAAAGAAATTTCCCGCGTAATCAAATATCACGGCAGCGATCTCACTTCAACATCTATTTTCTTTTCACCTCAAATAAAAGGCCTATATAGACCGGAATTAAAATGTATTCTAGTGGTGAGATATTTAATGACAATTTTTCTCTAAGTGAAAATGTACATGAACAGGAGTATAGAAGGGAATTCCAGAAGATGAATAAATAAAAAAATTCATATGACTTGGTTAATATTCAAGTTAAAGAAACATATGTAGAACAGCAACTTTAGTACACTTTACATTTATTAAAGTTGGTTATTTTATGCTAGCAGTATCATCTATCGGTGAAATAAAAATTGTTTTTCCTTCGATTTGTATCACATTTTTCATAATGAAACTCAAAACGTCCTGTCCGTTCAGTCACTCATTGCCTACGTAACAGTCAAGATGGGTTAAGCAAATAAACTCTTCTAGTCATAAAGAATAATTGAAAATGAGTTCTTAATTGTGACCCTAATTTACTCTGGTCGCATCCACGAAACTTTTGCACCTAAGTGTTGTGGAAATTCTACAATTTGTTTTGTATAAATAATGTATTATAAACATTGGAAAAAAATCCCCATTTCATGGCAACATTATTCAAATATTACCTAAAAATTACAGTTTGGGTTTAAAAAGCTGGGCGAGGGATGTGAGTTGTAGATTTTTAACCCTCCTTGCAAGCTAAATCCTCAATTTAAACAGTCATGTTATCATATAACGTTATTTGGTATAATATGCCATTCTTGAATGAAGTTTATTTAGTATTTACATTCAATTGGTTTATGTATAACATTATTTAGTAATTCGACTTGAAGTATCATTTTTCCGATAGTAGAAAACGGAAGGCAGCATATACCAGAATTGACCACGAGGGGGGGGGGAGGGGAGGTGGTTTTCATACTCGCTCTGGAGATAATTGTTGGACGAATTGCAGGTATAAACCCCTTCTAAATATCTCGCAACTTGGCTGGCGTTCTTTCGGTGTATACTGGTGATAATTTTACTGAAGCGCTTGGCCAGTGGACTGAGGAATATCTTGATCCGGAGGATTGGAAACTTAATGGACGGAGCAATTTCATAATATCTCCAAACCGAAATGGCTTACCTACCTACGAAATCTAAAGTGTACTGAATATGGAAGAATCCTAGAGCTCTGAAAAACAGATAAGAAGGCAGCTGTGGCGGGAACCCTAGGGGTAAGTAAGTCTGGAGTCACGCATGATGTGGCGGAAACCTACTAGGCTCCTTTCATCGAATAAGAGGCGAGTCGGTGGACGACTCCTAATATGCATTAGGATAGATGAATCAACTGGTTTGCGGAAGTACGGATACACGCACAGTCTGCTCAGCAAGTGCTTGACAGCGATTCTGTTGCCGGCCTGGATGACACCACTTCTGTTAGGTGTAGGCGTATTCCTGGAGAGACGCTGTATGGTCCGCAAAAGAAGGCATCTTCTGTGCCCCTTAGTGACTGTGGTGATGAGCCCAATCCAAATACGGGTGGTTAGGGGTTAGGGGTGGTTAGTTCTTGCGCCGTGCGACTTCTATCTGTTTCCTAAGGTGAAATCTGCATTAAAAGGAACAAGATTTGAGTCTGTAGAAGCTGTGAAAGAGAAAGCGGCACGCGTCCTGAAGGAGCTGTCAGAAAAAGACTTCCCGCACTGTTTCGAACAATGGAAGGTTCGCATGGAGCGTTGTAGGGATAAAGGAGGGGTGTATATTGAAGGTGATAATAAGTAAAAATGTATGAAATAAAAATAAAATGTTTTACAGCGTCAGTCTCGTTATTTAATAGCCACACCCCGTATGAGTGTGTAGGCGCCTGACGGAGGGCCGTCTAAGTGAAAGCCTGGGGATTTTGAGGCTCCTTGGCGTTTCGTTTTCCCACCATAGTTAAAAGGCTGTGAAAACCTGTCTGGATGGACATTTTGTCTAATCATTACAGTGTCTCATTGAGACCGCAAATTAACAGACACCGAGGACCTACGATTCCGTCCGTTGATGACATTTTAATTCTCAAGTGAGTACAAAATTCGATTACGCATGTTTCGCAAATCCCATTATTATATTCCAAACGATGTTTATCCAAACCCATCAAGGGTTAGTTAACGTTTGTACAATCGCCATAGAACAGCACTGTACAGAGAGAATATTATATGAACGAGAAAAAAACCATGGAATTATTTAAGGCGTAAGTTATTCTAATCTCTTTTGACTACTTTGGTTGAACCTATGAATGAGGGAAATGCAGTTATTGACTATCTCCAACTTTCGGCCGATACATCATATATTTCACGTACGCAACAGAATGCCTCAACAAAATTATATCATATTTTTTCTGCAATGTTAAGAGAAAACGAACTTTCTAAGAAACAATATTAATTTATGAACATAAATTGGTCCATTTGGTGGAATAAATTCCATTCTTCATGCCTAAAAGAAGACTATTAATGGAATATGATGGAAATGAAGGCCAGTTATTCTAATATTTACATTATGAGAATTAATCATTTTTATTGAAACATGCAATAACATTTATTGGCATAAATTTGCATATATTCGCCCAATCATCACTTTTAACAGTCTTCGCTTATGAGGAAATCAGAATATCCTCATGCTCATGGCAAAATCTTCGAAAAGTTTCATCAACTTTCCATCTATTCCACCTCGGCTTTTGTAAGTGAGATACATGCGATTATAATCGATGAGACGTCATTAATAAGGATTATATTTTCTGAAGAGTTCAATATAATCTCGAGCGATACAATATTCAATACTTAATCGATTTATGAAGTCCTTATGATAAAATATGTAAATGGTTGTTATCTGACGAGGAAGGGGTGGAGGCTAAATTAAAAAAAAATGAAATATCTCCGTTTTTTTTTTTAGTTATATCGAAAAATATAATATAACAAATATTCTTCAATCATTGTTCTATATAAATATTCACTAATTTGAATAGAAGCGTGTTATTTATATTTTTGGTTTTCAGCCTTCGTTAACCCCCCTCCTGCAAATGGGTTCCCTTATCTGCGATTGTAGTACTTGATGCTTGACTTCCTATTGTAGTGAAATAGAAAATAGAATTAGAGGTTACATCGCCGTAGTTTACGTAGCCTCTGTCTGACGGACTGTTTTATTTGTAGTTATAATTACACTAATTACGCCTACTCCTAATATGAATTATTTATGAGTATTAACATATTTTTGTTTAATATTTACAGAAACCTCAGCTTTACGTCTCAGCAAATGCATTCTTAATGGTATTGTGTGAGTTGTATTACGTCCTGCACTACTGCCGTTACGGAGAAGATATAATTGAAATAGTGAGTATCAAATATTCATTCTTATTCAGCTCTTTAAATTCCTCCTAGTTTCCTTTCAGCATAAAAGAGAGAACTCATTATCAGAAATCATGTATTGAGGTCGTTCTCATGACGCGATTTTTAAAAATTTTCCACAAATCCCCATCGACCTACATATGAGATGACGAATATGAGATCCGTTCAAAAGTAAGTGTCATCTGCATATATACATATTTAAATAAACAGTAATAAATCTATTTTAATGTCCGACCACTACATATAAACACAGAACGTGATTAATAGTTGAATAGTTCCTTTTATTTCGGTTTTAAGGTGATGAATCGCGTAATTTATTCCTGTTTTACTGCAGGTAGAATTCAACCTCATTGTCGATTTGAAAGCTATTATTGCATCTACTGAGACATCTACCACGCTCACCTTGGACGAGGACTACAAGATTTAACCGGCGATGCGTTTGGAATTTGGTCAGATCATGGTAGGGTGCCCGTTCACCAAGAGAACAAACGTTTTCGGGAATGTTACAAAATCTTAAGAACATTAAGATGGATTAAGATTATTAGGACATTAAGATGTATGGAATGATTGAAGAAAGCAGTCATCAAATTTTCATCGCAATATTTGTGATTAATACAAATACTGTATTTTCAATAAAGATAACAAAAAATATTGTTGAGTAGATTGTTAATGTGTGTGTGTTCAAATTTGCTCACGTCCGGCCGCTTATGTGTGTTTACATGTAGTGGCCGGACATTAAAATAGATTTATTACTGATTTTGACCAAAAGATTCAGCAAACTGTTGGACAGCCGATCTCCTTCCATTTCCCAGTTGTCGAACTCTGACTCCTAAAGAATCAAAAAAAGATGTTGAGCTATTAGAGTTTGGAGGGATTTATTTGTACCTTCCGATCCTTGAAGCAGGGTGGAGAACGGTGCCGGGATCAAATCATCATTTTCGTAGACTTATACTGATATCCTGACGATGCCTGAAAGTAACCTAACTAGTGACCAGGAGAATTGACGGATTAGTATATGAACTTAATATAAGTAACTCCAACATAGAAATACATATCTTTATTACATTTATTTACATATTTTATAGATGACATCATTGATATGTTTGTAGGTGTACTATGTATTTATTCTATTTTAATTTAAATTGCCATTGATGTTATTATATTGTTCTTCCTCTTTCCAGAGCAGCGAAACGTACGATGTTTTGTATTCTACCCCATGGTACAATTGCGACACCACCATTAAGAAATATTTATCAATAGCGATAGCAAATACAAGAAAACCTATCATTCTAAAAACCGTTTTACTTGACTTTTCGGCATCAATGGACGCATTTGGAACAGTAGGTATTTTCTATATTAATTATTTACTTGTGTAACACAGCACAGACAATCACACGATACTGAAAGTTACGTAAAGTAAACTGTACTTTTATAAATGCCAAAAGCATTAAGTTTTTAAAAAATGAATCATTATCATGGAAAAATATATCTTTTTGAACATTTACTTTGTAAGATACATGTAAATATGTTGTGTGATGACGTCATTAATATTATACATTCTTATATCGAAAATGTTTCTTTGATCTATAATATAATCAATATTTAACCGTTCAATTCAACTCTATAGTTCATAATCATTAATGGCTGAAATTCGACCAGGAACAAGGGGTTTGGGGAAGAGGGTTCAAAATATCTCCGTTCTTATGAGCCGTATAAGAAAACATTATAGAATCAATCTTCTTTTATTGTCGCTTCTCTATAATTGATATTCTATACATTTTTTTGTATCATAAATGTTTAGCAAGATACTCGTAGTACATTGTTATCAGCTTTCAGTATACCCCTCTACCTATTTAATTTTACTTAAAAATAAAAAAAATATTACGTTTATTACAAAATCTTCTTTCTGTGAGTTCTTTTGGATTGCAAAATTAAACACACACAAGCGTCTGAGTTTCTATCAGTGCACAATTTATTTAACAATGCTGTACACACAAGGTTAATTATTCTTAATTACTACTTACAGTATGCACTGATAGTGTCACTGTTCTTCAGATAACACAGTCCAATAACTCACTCACGGTCACTGAAGTTCACAAAAAGACGGCACAACACTGTCCTTTACAGAGTAATGGCACAATACTGTTCTTCCCTTAAAACACTTTACCGCGCACTGTTCCACTGCACACTGATGATCACTTGAAGACACCTGAGAACAAACTGAACTATCGGACTGAGCTGTACGCTTATATATAGAGGAGTGGTGACATCAAAGGAAATTACACTGGAAGGGACTAGAACCGGCCAAAGTAGACACTCCGGGCGCCAATAGCCATTCTATCGGTCGGCTCCTTCGCACTTCCCAAATACGTGATTATCTCTGTTTAATTTATTCATGTATTTAATTTTCTCAACACTGCCGCCCACTTAAGCCTTTTCGTCCCGAATAGGCTGAATATTTCCGTTGCCATACTTGGCTAGACGCTCTACGAAAAACACTTTCATTTCAGACCTCGGATTGTGGTATCTCTGTATCCAGTAGACCACGTCGTTCAACCTCTTGATCACCTTGTAAGGTCCTTCCCAGTGCGTTTGCAATTTAGGAGATAATCCTTTCTTGCGTTGTGGGTTGAATAGTAGAGCCATTGGTCCTTACATAAAACCCTCTGTATTTGCTGCTCTACCATACGCGGCTTTCTTCTTGTAACTGGTAATTTTAGTGTGGTCCAATATTTCATAACGGGTCGGCCTTCCATTGTCCTCCTTAGCCAGAGTAGGGTCACCCTTCTGCACCGTTGACCAGTCTCCTCCTGAGCCAACATGGCTAAGTCAACTAAATACTCGGCTATCAGAAACTTCAAAAAAAACTTTATTGGTAACACCAGTACAAATTTAGAATAGTTACATAAATACAAGCAATTCGACTACTGAGACAGGAATGAGGAATGGGAAAGAAGAGGAGAGGTATTTATACTAAATTATTGAAGAATGCTGAGTCGGCTGCTGAGGTGTCGTCTGGAGCTGTGGGAACGGTGGCTTTGGAGCTATAACTCCCCCCTGCCGAAGATTCGAAGTCCGCTGAGAAGTTTTTTTATTAGGAAGGGAGTCTCCAGAGATCAAAAATTCTTCTGGGTACTGTTGCTGGAGTTGCTTCCAAAGAGATGTCATCTGTAGACGGGTTCTGGTGAGGTGGTTGGCGTTCCAGACACATTGATTTACATTGTTTAACTAATATTAAGACATTAAAAATAAATAAATACAAAACTATTACATACAGGATTACTTGTGTATAATCTAAACTTATAAACTCTAATGGTTCTATACTAATGTTTTCTATTCTAGGGGTGTCTAAGTGGTCAAATGTGATATTGAATTGTTTTATATGCTGTGGGCTGTGTTCAAAGTACAGTATTTCTGTGTCTATGACTTCTGTTCTAGGTTGGGGACATTCCAGGATAGATTCATTATTTTGCAGTTTAATGAGGGCTGTTGTGGGGAGAAAAATGGGTGTTGTTATGTCTGAAATGTGCATATAACTAGTCTTAAAGCTAAGGTATAGATCTACATCAGCTATATATTTAATGAAAGAGTCCGAATGAACGGATGTTGTTACACATTTTTGAGGATTTCCTAGAAGTAGTTGAGAAATACATGAATCACTTATCGTTCTAATTTGATTACAATAATAATTATTTAATATAAAAGTACAATTAGCTAAAAATATGTCAGTGTTGTTGCTTAAGATTGTGGTATAGGGTGCGATTGTAGAGATCTGTTGTTTGTTGTGTATTATTGGAGCTTGTAGTAAGTAGTATGTAGTATATCGTTTGCTGTGTAAAGGAAGTGACACAAAGAAGTGAAGAACACCTTTATTGATGGCACAATGTATTTTACTGGTCATCCACAGAAGTTCTAAATTGGTTGAAATAAGTTTTGAAAGAGTTTTTACTTCTATTTGACTTATGAGCGAAGAATGGGCGATTCCCATTTTACACATGTCTATGCTGTTTTCTAATTCATTTATCCGAATATAAATGTAGTTAAGTATTATGTAGAGCTCGGTGAGGTGAATATGGCGCTCGTCATTGTCCATGGAATTAATTAACGTCAATGATCTGTCATTGTTTCTGTTTAGGCCATCTATGTCATGTTTTAATGTATTGATTAAGTTTTTGTTGTACACAGTCTGCCGTTCAATATTGTGCTCTATGTGGTATGAGTTGGTCTGAATCGTGTTGATTACTTTATCATAGTATTGTTTGTCTTGTGCGTCCATATTTCCTGTTAACCATTTAATGGCTGAACCTAAACCATTAATGATACCACGCTTCCTCCTTGGATTAGTATTTATATTAAAAATAGTTTTAAGTTTGTTTTTCGTAAATTGGAGGAGTCGATTTGTGACGTCCTGTGTTTTGAGGTCTTTGAATTTCGGAAGAATTTGTTCTGTATCAAGAAGTTCAGTGTATAGGTGAGTATAATTAATGTAATGCGTCAATGTATAATATTTGTCGAGAGCATATGAGTCGGGCAGTTTGATAGGCAGTATACCAGGAGTCTTTGATATGTCAGTCACATCATATTGGAGTGTCTGAGTCAGTGTCTGGAGGAACCATAGAGCCAGATGCCATATTTGTATCTCCATCTAAAACAGAGGGATTGTCTGAGTTGGTAATTGGCTTTTTTCGTGTTTTATAGACTTTCCTTGGTCTTTGTAAATTGTCTTTGTGTACTATGATCTCTTTGTTTTTGTCGCGTACTTTAATCACTGGTTTATATGGATTTTCCGCTTTAACTCTTGTCCTGATTCGCGCATATGTTTCCGAAGGGATTTCTGGGTCTTCCCTGTTTTTATTGAGTTTGTCGGTTCTAGTTTGTTTCTCTTTTACAATATTTTCCTTTATAATGGATTGAACTAGTTTCAGTCTGTCATGGTATTGTTCCACCAATCTCTCTTTGATATTGGCTTCGGTTAAGGTGGGGGTGCGGTGGTTTGGTCCAAAAGTGATTTCGTTTGGTGTCAATTTTAGTTGTTGGTGTAGAGTGTTGTAATAGGCTAATACGGTCAGTTTGAGTGTCTTTGTCAATGTAATATTTGATTCCTGCAGGGTTATGCTTCTCATGATTTCAATCATTGTGGAGTGTATCCTGTTTAAGAGTCCTAGGGAATTGGGATGGTTTGGTGTAGTATAATAGGGTTCTATCCCTTTGGTTTCTAAAAAATTTTGAATCAGTGAATTTTTAAATTCCTTTCCATTGTCCATTTTTATTCGTGTAGGCGTCGGATATAATTCTAGGTAGTATGTTAGCACCTGAAGTACATTTGTAGCATTTAGAGTTGACGTAAGTCGGGCAAAAATCGTTTAGAAAAAGTATCTACAAGTGTTATTATATACTTTTGTTCATAGTGAAGTGTGTCCATCATCAGTTCTTCGAACGGTCTGTCAGGTGTGGGTGTGACGCAGTTTTTGGTCTTAATTGGGTTTCTGTCGTATTTGGTCCGTCTGCAGGTGTCGCAGTTGTTAACGTAATCCATGATCATGTCCTTCATTTTAGGGAAGTAATAATACCTTTTCAATTTATTATATGTTTCAAGTCCGCCTCTATGAAACGTTTTGCCTAGATGGTAAGAGTCAATTAATTCCCTTTGTTCGTCTTCTTTTTCTATGTCTATACACTTTTTTTTGTACCTTTTAATTTTTACCGAGGGGTAATGTTCCTGAACAATTGTGGAGATAGCTCTAAAAATACCTTCATACTCTGTTCGAACTGTCTCTACATTGGGTTCGCAGTAAAGTCCGTAAGTCGTGTTGGGTTTCAATATTTCTAGTAATTTGTGTTTCAAGTCTGAGTTCCAAGGATGTACCGATATTTGTTAAATGGTCGTAGAGTGTGCGTAGGTTCACTTCCTCGTTGAATGAATATTTGATATTTTTGAACATTGATTGATCTATCGTCATCTGCTATCCATATTTGTTGATTGGAGGATTCTTGTGAATGGACGGTGGCAAGGTCTGTTTCATCTCTACAGTATGTAAGTCAGTGGTCTGTGGGTTCTTAAAGAGAGTGTTCATTACATTCGCCGTATCTGTTTCCGTGTTTTTATGTTCTAAATCGGATTTTATCTTTTTACTTTTGATTTTAACTTTTTTCTTTTTATGTTCACTAATATCTTTTAGAATATTTTCGATTTCTAATAAATTCATATTTTGCTTTATAGTATTTGAGCTTACTCTATTATTATTATTATTACTGTAAGTAGAACTTATACTATTATTATTATCATTTGATTCATTATTATTATTATTATCATTATTATTTGATTCATTTATATTTGAATCACTTGAGTTATCATTATTATTATTAACATTATTACTATTTATTAATCTTTCATTTATTATTATTTTCTTTTTATTATTATTATCATTACTATATTCTTTAATAGCTTTATTAATTATATTCGTTTCAACATTAAACATTTTATTATTTTTGAAACAATCAATATATTCTTTACTAATACTAATTTTCTGTTTAATAATACCTTTATTTTTATTTTCAATAGTACTTTTATCTTTAATATTAATATTATTACATTCATCTTTATTATTATTATCTTCCGAAGTTATTTTACTTCCGTCGGGTACAGAAGAGGGAGTTATATGATTTTTCGCCGAGCCGGTGTCGATAAGCCAAGTCTTGTGTTTGTAGTCTGTAAGGTGTGGGAGGCTTTCCGTAAAATTTACTAAATATTCGGGGGCGGTTCGAGACCGTTTTTGTCTAAAAAATGGTCAAATTTGTCCATTAGGGATGACATCCTTGTCTCTAGTCTTGTAAGTCTGTCATCATCCGTGATGTGGTTAACTCGTTGGGGGTTGGATCTGACAGTCCTCACTGAAACTGTGTTTTGTGAGTCTTTTCGTGGTGGAGAACGCGGCCTATTAAAAAATGGACTTTGTCTCTGTGTGTCCCAGTCCTGATTGTGGGGCATCTGGGGGTAGTGTGGTGTCGGCAGTTGTGCTGGTTTTTCCCAGTGGGGCGGTTTCCAGTCGTAACTTCTTCTGGGCTCATTAGTGAATGGTCCTGTGTCAAATTGCCTGTCATGTCTGAAGGAATCGTATCTGGGCGTAGGCTCGTAACGTCTAGGTCGTTGGTAATGTGGTATGTTGCTTGGAAATGTGGGGGCGTTGTTATGTCGTGGCCTGTGGAAGTCGTCTCGTTTTTGTGGGTATCTTGGTTTATTGTAGCTGTGGCGGCGTTCACCGTAAAGTCTCTCCACTATGTGAGAGGCCTCATTTTGAAGAGCGTTTCTAATATCATCCAAAGAGTCGAGTTTCATGTGTTTAATGAAGTCGCATAGGTTGGGGTGAAGGTGTGTGGTCACATGATGAACAATTTCGTTGTCTTTATAGCGTATGTAATTTCGTGTGTCAGGGTTGTCGTCCATTTTAATACGGGAAAAAATGAGTGCTCTTTTACTAGCGACTCTGTCGACAAATTGTATGGGATGTTCGTGAAATAGTGGTGTTATGTTAATTAACTCAGTTGATAATTGTTCGATGGTTCTGGAGTCGCGAAAGCTTTTTTTCAAGTAATTTAATAATTCCGGAATTGAGTTGAAGTCGTTAGTCAGTAAGCAGTGTCGCGCGTTTCCAGTAAGTCGTGCCTTTACTTTAGTAAGAAGTCGTGCATGATTTTGTGAACCTAAAGTGTTATCAACTGTGCATGTGTTTTCGAAAACCGCTTGAACCGCTTTTGAGAAATAAATCAAGTCCTCCGGATTGCCATCATAAGGGGGAATGTGATCATAGTCTTTCTTTGTGAGTGCATATGTTATTGTCCGTTTTGGTTCTGAGGGTTGCATGTTTTCGAGGGCTTCTGTGAGTTCATTAACGGAAATGTGTCTGTTTTGGGTCAGTCTTTCTTGTAAATGAGTCATTTGTGTGTATATATATATATATATATATATATATATATATATATATAAATATGTTTATATAATAAAATATGATAATAAATATAATGATATGGATTTTACTGATATTAAAATTAGAAATTAAAATTAGTTCTTTAACAAAAACAAAAATGAGAAAAATGAGAGAGAAAAGAAAAAAAAATTTGTGAAATTCTAAAATTAAATATCAAATGTGTCTGGTGTTGTACCTCAAGTCCTCTTGAAGTCCTGAAGGCCAAATATCTGTAGTGAGGGTGAGAATCGTAGTGAGTATTGAAATACTCCCGTTGTGAAGTTCTCCTGGTGAATCTTCTTTCGAAGCGGCGTCAGTCTTCTTCAGCTGGGCTTCTGGCTTCTACTTTCAACGGTACGAGTCCCTGAACTTCGGGCGCCAACTAAATACTCGGCTATCAGAAACTTCAAAAAAAACTTTATTGGTAATACCAGTACAAATTTAGAATAGTTACATAAATACAAGCAATTCGACTACTGAGACAGGAATGAGGAATGGGAAAGAAGAGGAGAGGTATTTATACTAAATTATTGAAGAATGCTGAGTCGGCTGCTGAGGTGTCGTCTGGAGCTGTGGGAACGGTGGCTTTGGAGCTATAACTGTCGTACATCAATGACGCATTCCTCTTTCTCGGTTTTAGTACAATCCTTGTCAACGTGTTTTCTCCCTTTCCTATGAACCATAGAACAGGCTTCTGCTCAAGGTGACAATTCCTGGCGTCCGTCGGTATGCAGCTTCTTTGTGGTATTGCTCTCATGTCCAACATCCAAAGGTATTACTTCGTTTCGCAAGATCACAATTTGCTTACCCATGTGCAGGTCAATATCGTGGTCTATCATGAAGTCCGTACCGATGATCACTTCATCCATTATGTCAGCAACAACAAAGACATGTTCAGTGCTGATGTTGGCGATAGTCAGTCTCATCTTGGCTCTGCCGTAGACTGTGGCTGAATCCCCTATAGCAGTTCGCAGTCGTACGTTCTTTAACGGTTCCACCTTTTACCAAATCGGGCCGAATGATGGACTGTGTCGCTCCCGTGTCTATGGTGAGGACCTACTTCCTTTCGTTGATGAGCCCACGAGCTGTAAGGTTGCAGTTCTTCTGTCGTATAATGGAAATGGAGATTGTGGAGCCATTGGTTTTAGGAGGTAGTTCTTGCCCCTCATTGCTAGCTTATTCTAGTTCTAGGTTATTATTCTATTCTAGGTCGCCTCTCAATGACGAAATAGATCTCGACCTTTTCCTTGGCACTTTACAATTACGCTGAAAGTGGCCAACTCCACCGCAGTTGAAGCATTTGGCGTGCGATCTATTCATTTGCTCCTCCAGTATCCGCTTGACCACTGCTTCTATGTCACTCCTTTCGTCGCCTCTACTTTGTGTTTCAGCAACAAGTTGTCGCACGTTGTAGACTTATGGCTTTGAAATGACTTTAGTAGTCTCCTGAAATAGCGCATAAGAGTTAGTTTCGGCAAAGGATGATTCCTGCATAGCACACACCGCAAATTTAACATCTGGATCTCGTATAGCATTCACAAATGCTTCAATCTTAAACTGATCCAAGAACGCATGATTTTCACCTGGATAAGTCAGCTGTACCAGGCGTTCGATTTCCATGCCAAATCTTGCAGCGTCTCATTCGGTTTTTTGCACTCTGCCCCGAAATTCCATCCTGTACAGTTCTCGTTTATGTTCACCGCCGTACTTGCGCTGTAATGCCACCATTATGTCCTCATAATTGTTCCTGCAAGAGGATGGTAAACTTTCCAGGATTTCTGCAGCTTTTCCTTTCAGGGCCAAAATCAGTTCTATTGCTTTTTCTTTATTACCCCATCCAGTTTTGCCTCTGTCTCGAATTGGAACTTGAAGACACTAAATGGTACACTACCATCAAACGTTGGGGTCTTTATCTTGCTGGAATGTTCTGAAATGAGCCTCACCGGACCCTCTCGAACTTTTAGATACGAATACTGTGCGTCAGCACTGGGGAAATCTGCTAAGTTACGTGGGCCTGCGTGGCGGGCCTCTTTTTCCAAGAGCAACAAAAGCGGACACACACCACGGCCCCTTTGGAGACTCCGCTCGTTAGCGAGTAGAGGCTCAGATCAATGTGTCGTGAATATTAACTGAAGGGTGGCCTTGTAGGATGGGTGGTGTAGATGGATAGAGGGGGAGGGGGTAGGTGTGATATTAGCTGTAGTAACCTCTCAGCAGGGGAAACTAAATCCTAGTGATTACGCCCAAGGTGAGGCCACAAAAGCCTCCACACTAACAGAAAACACACATGATGATTCTTCTTATGAAACTCTAAAGAGTTCTCAGCATTTCGGGTACCACCATACTTTTGTAGATTTAAACTGTTTCTACCCCTCTTGTGTTAAGTAAATTTCCCTTTTCGAGTACACCTCTATGTCCTTCAACAGTCAAATTGATTCGTCGAGGTTTCTTGCTCATATAAGTACAACATCATGACAATGTCTTGTCACAGTGCCTCAGTAAAATGTCATCATTTACCTTTCAGTAATTGCTGAGGTGTACGCGAAGCCAAAAATGGGATGATGATATGTCACATGCCACAGTATTCAGCTCGAACATAAGGATTAGAGACCTTTATGACTATCGCCATAAATAGTGCAGATATAAAAATGGGTGAATATTGGCTGTTATAGCATAAACATGGCATCTAAAGTTCAAAAACTATTTTAGCAGGCGTCTTTCTGGAGCTTAGATCCATCTCCATGGATGCCGTTGAAAGTTACCATATCTGAAAAAAAAACAACCCGCAATTTTTCCTCATGATGATTCATAAAGATGGCGTGGTGAGGGATAACATATGCTGATGGAAAAGTTGTAGAAGTCATATACCATGGGTTTTATAATTGTTAACCCTCCGTTGGGCGCAGCTGGCCTGAGAGGCCAGGAAAACATACTTTTTGATGTCCCGCCTCATCCTGATTCCCCTCTGAGGCGCCATTCCCAGTAGTTTCCTGATTCGTGTTCATGCTTAGAATCCAGTACTTTAGTCTATTTTCAACCTTCTTCCGGCCCGTCTGGCCCCTAGGTGGCTTGTGAGGCCGACTGCGCCCATTTGCATCTTAATTTCTAAGATGAGTTTTTTTCAAGATATATCTATTGCAATCGTTCCTTTTTCTAAGATTAATGCTATTCTGTACGGAAGTTTGTCGATATCTTGAGAAATAAATGCTAGGTCTAACTCTGACCTCTCAGGCCGGATCGCATGATCAATTTTACTTGTTTTAGTTTAAGCCTGATTCTATTCTAATAAAGTCATTATTTCGCGTTCTAAATAGTATATTTCTTTTCCTTAGATCCTAGCGAAGTCTGTCCTACCGGCGTTTTAAATTAAAATTAATTAGGTGGGAAGTGGGGGGCTAAAATATGTTGGTGGCCTCTCAGGCCGGGTGCTCATATTTTGTTTCGCTCTGAGGTGCGGCCGACGGAGGGTTAATGAAGTCGCAGTATTTCGATTTTCGTGACTATTTTTGCTTTGTTGTGTCTCTAGACTCTGAAGCTATACAATATCAGAGCTTTTGAAGATTAAAATAAAACTGGTTGCTTAAAAGGTTGGGATACTACATATCTACCTGTTGGTGTTCGAACTAGCAGACCAAGTGTCCTGAAGACAGAAGGAAAGCTAGGTGTTAACTGAGGCCGGCTTCTTGGGGAGTAATGTCATGTTGGCCGTAGAATCGTCTCGCAGGCAAGGGAAACTAGATCATCGTGATTACAATTGGAGAGCGGTCCCAAAATCGTCTTTGCTTAGAGAAATCGAACACTGAACACATATTGCACATCACGACAGATACAGAAACATAAAAAAGTAGGCCTTAAATCTTACTGCAAATATCCATCAAAACGAGGAATAACTAAAATAATTTGTAGAAAGCTCTTGTTACAAATACAAAATATCTCATAGAAGTAGCTATTATCAAAACGATGTGATAAAAACTCATGTAATCATCTCCCCAGAGTCAGATTTTAAAAACTGTATTTGTGCGTAAAGTTTGTAATTTTCTATCGCCTGAGGAAGGTGGCCGTAGAGCTACCATAAATTTGGAGAAGGAAGCAGGTTCGGAAGAACATTCAACCCAGCGAGGAAGTCTGCGAAACTACATAACTTATAAATTGTTTTTGACAGATATTTTCTGAGAAAAATTAGTTAGTGAGGTTAGGCTCTGGTTCACAAAACTTTTAATCACATGTCAATCAATCCTACTTAAGAGTTGACGAAAAAATAGATATTGTAGATAGATTTGTTTCTTAACGGAATAGCAGTGACAATTTTTATTTGCCCATTACTAAAATATTTATAAGAAACGTTTTACAATTTTAGTATATGTACCGCCGAAGCGAGTACAATGACACTGAACAGACATATGACCACGTCTTATATGGCTGTACATTACTTGACGGACCAAGAACAAAACTCATCAAGTATATTACTTTACAAAACGGAACTTGGCCGACGGACAAACCGAAACTTTTACTCAAATTCAACAAGGGATTTAATACATTTATTCAAGATTTGGACACCATTTTGTAGATATACACCTACTGTTGTACACATATGTAATGTTTACATGTTTTATTTTTTTTACTTTTTTTTTTGTTTTTATTTAATTAATAAATTAATTAAATAGAAACAAAAAAAAGTAAGTTCTATAATGTTTATAATTATTATATAAGAAATATTATAATGTAATGATAAAATCTGTGTAGTATCCAAAGGATGGAGCACACAACATTTAAATAAATTCCCACGTTAGAGGGATACTTTGAAGGAAAAAAAAAGAAACGTTTTACAGAAAAATAATGAACATGTTCGTCAACATCCCAAGCCAGTCCAGGAATATATGAAGTTGCGGGGGGGGGGGGGGTCAAGGAAAGGATTATGATATTAAAATTTTCTTTTTTTTCTATGAGTATGTTTAAAACATGAGATGCAGTTCCATTAATTAAATATCGCATGGCAAGAAATCTGGAGTTTCTGAAAAATGTAAACTAAAAGATACAAATGCCTAGGCCATTGTTAGAGTTTGTAAAAACCGTATAGAATAACAATCTCAGGACATTAAATTTGTGTTATGATCAGTTATATTTTTCGAACCAATTCATAATTAAGAAGATATATGGAATTTTCGATTTTACCCCCTACCCTCCCCCATTCCTAATTGTAACCTCTACCACATGAACATTGATTACCGCTTGAAAATTAATGTTTTCTGAAAATTTCACCACACTTTTTGTTCCTCGTGGAATTTCAACAATATTTTAAAAAAAACTGTTAATAAAATTTTGTTGGGTTGAAAATATGGTCTACCCCTCAGAGGTGGTATGCAACAGCTAATAACCCAAAAGATTTTAATATTATAACGTAATCTGTATAAAATATGTTTTAATATCTAAAAGATGATCTCATTACTAACGTATGTCTTTTATTTTTCAGATTATTACTACAATGTACAAAATCAT